>OX456523.1:235362502-235542502 GCA_949748255.1 Eustalomyia histrio
GATGCATCACAAAAGATGCATCACATTCGATGCATCACAATGGTGATGGGTCTGGTTTTTAACAACCGTTTAAAACTGGTTTTGTGGGCTTCAGCAGTTTCTGTTTTTTTTTTTAATATTAATTTTCTAATACCAAATACCCAAATACTAAGATTTTGTCAGTCATGTATGAGATCACAAAATTTCTCAAAAAATTCAAATTTTCTATAAAAAGACATTACTCAGAATAAATACTAAAATTTTCCGTAGTCTCAAAAATTAATTTTTTCTTTAAAAGCCATTTTTTAATTATTCCGGTGTTTTAATACAAATTGTCTTTTCCAAGAGATTTTTTGTTTAATATGGAAAAAATTTAATTTTGAAAATAAAACCAATTGAAGAAGTTCTGAAGAAAGACATATTTTTTAAAATTATTTTTTTTAATATAAAAAATTTCTCTAAAATATTTGTGGGCGGATCAATAAGTCCGTGACTTTTTGAATGAAACACAGTTTTTTTTTGCAAAAAAAAAAATATTTTTCAACATAATCTCCTTTTAGCGCAATACACTTAGTCCAACGTTTTTCCAATTTTTGTATCCCTTCCAAAAAATAGGATTTTTCGAGGTCCATAAAATAGGCATTTGTTTGATCAATATTTTTATCGTTGGAGCTAAGTCCGGCGAATATGGCGGATGAGGTACCAATTCGTAGCCCAATTCATGGAATTTTACCATTGTGACTACTTTTTTACCATTGAAATCGATGATGCAGAGTCCCCAAAGCATTTATCAAGCTTTTCCTTAGTTTGATTGACGGTTTTTTTCGCAAAAAATAATGTTTAATTTGTACTCAAAATTAACTTTTTTTAATTTTTAAAAAAATCCACGAGGTTGTATGTTTTTAACAGCTGTTAAACGCAAAGTAAATGACGGAACTTGCTCAAAATTTGACATTAATCTATTAACATGTGGTACTTGATGGGAGCAGTGTTGCATATTATATATGCTACGAGGGAAGTTCGAAAAGTCAAGGACTTATTGATCCGGGTTGGCAGGCAATACCACTAAATCACCGCTATCGCTTCAATACCCTTTCAACTGACACTCGTTACTTCTTAAAATACCGTTACCGAAATAATAGAAAATACTGTTATCGCTAAAATACCGATACCAAATTAACTGCAATATCGTTATCGTTAAAATACCGTTACCGAAATAACTAAAATATCGTTACAGAAATAATAAAAAGTAGCGTTACCCTAAAAATACCGTTACCGAAATAACTAAAATGTCGTTACCCTTAAAATAATGTTACAGAAATAATGGCCTCAACCATACCGATAACCGTATTCGTTTCGGTTACCATCCATTACTTCCCAGCAAAACCACACATTACCACATAATGGGTAAAGTAATGTATAGCCATAGTGGCCGATGGATTACTTTACATCTTACTTCATTGATGAATTTTATAGGCGATGAGCCTTAAAGTAATGTATATACTCATTACTTTAGAGGTGATAATTTAAGGGGTTACTTATATGGTTACGAGAATGGAAAAAGTAATGTGTCTAAAAATAGATTTTTTAAAAAGAGGAATTTTTATTAAAAAAATTATTACAAATATTATATTTAAATTATTTGTAATTAAAAATAATGTGGTCAAGATGGGAATCGAACCAGGGAAATCTGGTTGCCAGCCAAGAACTCTAGCCACTAAGCTATCGACGCATATAGTATTTGATTTCTTTAAACTTAAATGAATTGTTGCGCTTCGTTTTTTCGCTAGTGTTGTCAAAACAAGCATACATTACCATTTTGCTTACAAAAAACACAAAGTAATGTATCTAAAAATAGATTTTCAAAAATATTTCAATTATTACTTTACATTTATAAATCATATATTACGTAATAAAGAATTAGTAACTTATTACTTTACGCTTGCAAATAATGAAAAAGGTAACGAGCTATCATAACAAGGTAACGCATGAAAATATCGCACCCATTACCAAAGTTTTGCTGGGTTTTTTTAACTATCCAAAAAGTTGTCTCAACAATCAAAAAAAAAGCATGAATTATAATTTTGTCAAGTTATAAAAGTGTTTAGAATTATTCAGATTTCAATTTTAATATCATACGAAAAAGGAAGAAATTATTTTTTATATTTTTGCAACCTATTTCTTTGCTTGCTGGGTTAGTTTTAAGTTTTTTTAGTTAAAATATAGTTTAAAAATTTTACAACCGGCTGACGGTTTTTAAAAAATCTCGAATAATTGATAGATTTCTAATGCTTGAGATTATGATATGAAGAGCAATCCTGAGAATTATTCACCTTTAACCTCCGATAACTACCAGGTACGAAATTTTTTTGAAAAGGATAACAAATTAGTTTGCTTAAACCATAACTTATTTTTATTTACAAAAACTTTAAAATTTTTTTAATATTACTTGCAATTCACACAATGTTGTAGTGTGTTAAATGTTCCATGATGTCAGTCAAAAATTTTCTAACTTGTTTAATTTTTCTAAACTTTTTTGGTAATATAATAAAAAAATAACAAACTTAAGAAACATTAACAAAAAAAAAAAAACTATTAAAGACATGATTATTGCATGTATATTCAACATATCAGCAAATAGTTAAACTTTAATGCCAGTACAAAAAAAAAACATGCATTTCGTTACGGTTTTATTTTTTAATGTCTATTTAAAAAAAAAAAATTACATTATTAACTATAATTTTTAATTAAGGGTAAATATTAACAATAACAACAAAATTAAAACCACTTTAGAAGAAACAAAAACGACGTCAATAAAAAAAAAGAAACGATAACATAAACATCAAATAAACGGAAACAAGACATATTTTAAAAGTAAGTAATTAAACATTTAATTTCAACAACAAAAAAAAAAGAAACACTAATTTAATAGTTAAAAATTGTTGAAACTAATTTAAAAAATAAAAGCCAACAATGTTAAATGAAATTATGAAATTTCCATACTGGCTGACATACAAAAAAAAATCAAAAGACTTAAGAAACGAACTTGAATTAAAAAGCTTACTTGCGTTAGACACAAAATGGTTCAACGACTACTTGCAGTAGTAGTAGTAGTAGAGTAGATTGAAAGAAAAAAAAACCTGTCTCTATTTCTTGATAGCGATAAATCGAATGGATCATGCTTGATTTTAATTTATTTTCCACAAAAAAATAAAATTACTTTTCTTTACTCAACCGTTACATTTTCTTTAAAAAAACACAAAATGATACGCTTTTATAAGCAATTGTTTTCAATTCTTTAATTTAACAAAAACTCAACAACAGATACAGATAATATTGTCTATCTGCAAATGGATTTTTTTTCTTTCTGTTTAATACTATATCACTAATTATTTTCTTTTATTATAGATATTGTTTTTTTTTTAATTTTTAATTTTTAATATCATTTTTTATATTTTTTCAACCAACAATTCATCCAAGCATTGCATGAAACACTCACTCTTTAGTTATTAACACTTGCTTTATTATTTTATCCACTCGGCACGCAATTAATGTTAATGGTCAAAAAATTTTCTTTAAAATTAATGTAAAAAATTCTACTATACACATACAGGGTGGGCCAACTTGAACTTATTGATTTATAATTTTAATATTTTATTTGTGTTTCTAGTTTCTTATAAGACAACGTAATTTCACTTTATATCATTATATTCCACTTGACCCACCCTGTATAAGAAAACAGTTAATCTCAGCAACAATTAGTTAATTGTTGCTACTGCTTTCAACATTTGGTTGCATTCCATTTTATGAATCCTCATATACAATATGACCGATATTTTTAAATTTTCATATTTTAGTGTTTTTGTTTTTTTTTTTAATTTTGCTTCAGTTTTCTTTGTGGTGAAAAACACACCACAAAATTTAAAAAATAATAATATAACATACTTTTGCTTTATGATTATTATTTCTTTTTTCTTTTTTAACTTATAATATAAAATATTATTTTACACGTATCACAGTGCCTTGAAATGTGTATGTATTTTAAACAAAAAAAATGTTGGACATAAAATTTGATTTTAATTACTTTAAATTTTATAATCACCCTTATTCTAGTTGTCGTCGTCGACACAAGACAATGTCGTCTTGGGTTTTTTTTTTTGAAATTGGTATTCCCGTTGTCGTTATCGAAAATAATTGATAACTGTCGACAAGTATTTGGTATTCTGTAAGAAAATGTGACGACGATATTGTCTTAAAACGACTCTAATTTTGTCGACACAATTTTTAGTAACGACTTGAGGAAAAGTAATGACTGAAAAAAAAACGGAAAAAATTGTGAAAATGAAGGAAACGAACGCAAATCAATTTCAAAAATTCATAGAAGAGTTGGATAAAAATCCGTCGCTTGCAATGGGATTTCGCAGAGGCACTGTTCCAAGTAATTTTAAAGAGCAATGGGAAGAAATATCAAATTTATTAAATGCACTTGGCCCACCGAGAAGAACGGGTGATGGATGGCAAAAGGTAAAGAAAGCATGATCATATACAATGCATTATAAAAATATAACAAAATTTATTTATAGGTTTGGCGTGACTTAAAATTTAAAGTTAAAAAGGAAATGGTAGCCAACAAAGCCGAGCGTAATGATACAGGTGGCGGAAGATTTAACCAATTTATATTGAGTCCGCTGGAGGAAGCTGTGGTAAATCTGCTACAGTTTCAGAAACAGCTCAACCCTGAGGGCACCGTTCAGGGAGTTCAATGTGAAAATCAGTGAAACGAATGTGATGTGCCAGAGGAAGAGCTTGCTTTGAATATTGAAGAGGAAATGCCTGAAAATACGGAATCTTCTATAATAAATTCGCCATGTGACCAGGAATTACATGAAAGTCCGCCTGAAAGCACTCTT
This sequence comes from Eustalomyia histrio, assembly GCA_949748255.1. Lineage (NCBI taxonomy): Eukaryota > Metazoa > Arthropoda > Insecta > Diptera > Anthomyiidae > Eustalomyia > Eustalomyia histrio. The sequence goes on from OX456523.1 coordinate 235,367,392, forward strand.
CTGCAAAAAGAACGATCTTTTTCGTCAAAAAATTGTAGAACGCCTAAAAAAAGATTGAGGAGCGAACTTCAAAAAGAGCTGCTGCAAAAGCATAGCGATTCGCAGGCAAAACTATTGACGGAATTATCAAATTCATTATCGTCAATCAAACGTAGCATTAGAGATTTAGAGAAGCGACAAAAACAATTGCTGGTTGTAGAAGAAAAAAAGTTAAAATTATTGGAAGAAAGAAATCAGATGGATAAAGAAAGAAGTAAAAGAGAGGAAGAAGTCCATGAAAGCGACATGCAAATAAAAAGAATTGAACTATTAATAAAGGAAAAGGATCTTCAACTCCTGAACAAAAAACTCACAGAATAATTTAAACAAATTCTATTTTTTTTTTTTTTTTTTTTGCCTTAGAATTAAATTTATGTTAATATAATTTAGTAACACTTGGATTTATCAAAAAATAATTAAAACATTGAATTAAATTAGAGAAAACTTTGTTTTATTTGATCTCTAATTTCAGAAGCCTCAGTACGTTGCGTAATATCTGCGTCATGTACTTCAACATCAGGTTCTATATTTTCTGCACTGCTTGCATCCTCATATGTATTTTCTAAGCCGTATTCAATGCATATATTGTGCAGTGCAGCGCAAACATTAACAATTTTTATCGCTTTTTTAGGCTTGTAATGAAGTTGACGTACTCCAAGAAGACAGCGAAATCGGTTTTTTAATACACCAATTGTTCTTTCCAAATTATATAATTTCCCTGAAGAAGTCACCCAATGTGGTGACGAAATATTGGAAAGAAAGAAATAATAAATAATCATTATTATTATTTTTTATAAAAAGGATCTTGAACTCGATTTTAAGGAATAATATGGTGAATATGTACTTTTTTTCTATATACGATTTTAACAAGTTAAAAATATTTAAAATTTTTTTCAATGTTGGAAAAAAAACTCGAAAAATTTAACTAGTGATCTCAGATTTTGTTGATTTTTGTTAGGTTAGTAGTACTTTTTTTTTTGACGGATACATTTGCTGGCTGAGAATTAGTGTTACTGTCCCATCAAAACCACACATTACCAAATAATGTGTAAAGTAATGTTTAGCCATAGGAGCTCATGGATTACTTTACACCTTACTTCATTGATGAATTTTACAGGCGATGAGCTTCAAAGTAATGTAAATACCCATTACTTTAGAGGTGATAATGTAAGGGGTTACTTATATGGTTACGAGAATGGAAAAAGTAATGTGTCTAAAAATAGATTTTTAAAAAAGAGAAATTTTTTATTAAATAAAAAATTATTACAAATATTTTAAACCTTATTAAAAATAATGTGGTCATGATGGGAATCGAACCAGGAAACTCTGGTTGCCAGCCAAGAACTCTACCCACTGAGATATCGACGCATATAGTATTTAATTTGCTTTAAACTTAAATGAATTGTTGCGCTTCGTTTTTTCGCTAGTGTTGTCAAAACAAGCATACAATACCCTTTTGCTTACAAAAAATACACAAAGTAATGTATTTAAAAATAGATTTTCAAAAATATTTCAATTATTATTTTACATTTATAAATCATATATTACTCAATCAATAATCAGTAACTTATTACTTTATGCTTGCAAATAATAAAAAAAGCAACGAGCTACCATTACAAGGTAACGCATGAAAATATCGCACCCATTACCAAAGTTTTTCTGGAGTGCTATAAGCAAAATTAGATCACAGTACATCTTTTACATTTATTCCCAGCAAAAACATGGTAATGACAGGTCGTTACTGTGTAGATTACCATATAATGATAGGTCGTTACTTTTTTCATTACTTTAAATAACAACATAATGACCTACTGATAATGAGTGAAAGAAGTACTTATATGTACAGGCAAAATAATGATTTACTGTTAGTTAGTTTTCAACCATAATATTTATTAATTAGTTTTGAAAAACTTCAAGAAAATAAAAAATTATCTGCTGTAAAATTGATTTTTTAAAAATTTTTATATTTTAAAGCCTTTGTATGAGAAATAGCATTAAATTATGAACTTAAATTTTTGAGTTCAAAAAGTAGATTTTTTATAATTTAAATACAAATTATGTTTGTGCATTTCTTTAAGTAAGAAAATTTTACTTGATTAAGGTACACCATTGCCTTACTAAGGATAACTACTTACTTAATTACTGTAGGTAACCACTTATTTCTTCACTACGAGTAACCATACTGGTAATTCATTATTCTCATTTTTTTTTGTAAGCGATAGGGTAATGACCACCCATGAATTTTGGGTCATAGCGAACAAAAGTAATTAAGCGAGTAAATAGCTTGGTATCTAGTAAAACACTTTGTGTGGTACTTACTTCCTTTATTACTTGGTAATGGGTGTTTTTGCTGGGTTACAGCCATTCTTTAATAAAACTTTTATATAAAACAAAAATAACTAAAATTAAAAAAAATTAACTTATTTGAAGGTAAAATTTAAATTAAAATTTAATAAAAATTTTCCTTGAAATTAAGAAACAAACTTTACTTAAAATTTAGTAAAAATTTCTAAATTACAGAAAAAATTTTCTATTTTTTTATTAGAAAACATCAAAATGTCCTCTTAATTAGTTCATATATCATCTTAAATTTTACTTTTAGTTAGGAAATTTTTCCTTGGTTTGAAGAAAAATAAAATTTTAATTAAGTTTTTTAAATAATGGTTTTTACTAAAAACTAGGACTTAATTGTCTAAAAAATAAGAAAATATTTTCCAACATCAAGCACTTCTTTTAAGTGAAAATTATCCTTAAATTTTTATAAAAATTTACTAATAAATATGAAAGTACTGTACACTCATTGTGTAAGTGTTTTCCCATTTTCGGAAGGGACAAGCTTTTTGCTGTACATTTTTATATTTAAGATAAATTATACTTAAGTCATGTATTTAAAATATAAATTAAATTTCATTAGCAAAAAGGTAAGCAATTGAAAAAAATGTACTGCAGGATATTCTGAAACATAGTGAACTGTGTCATAGTCAGAGCCTTTCCGTAGTTAATTAATGGTTCTCCTTGAGAGAACTATAAAAAGCGACGCCCTAAGTGATATACGGCATCTATGGCTAAGTAACAATGGGGGTCCTTTGTCTTCTTAAATTAACTAATTTAAGGAAATTGTGGTGAAAATATAAAATATAACAGCTACATTTCTTGTTATTATTGGAAAATGGAAAAATGTCTTAAGTTCATTTTATGACATTCTTAGCTTAAATTTTAATTGGCATAGAAGAATTTTGACTTTTTTTATTATTAATTAAAAAAAAATTGCCACTAAGCCTTCAATAAATATAAAATTTAATAGGCGCAACATCAATTATAGGAAATCCATTATTCCGTGCTTGCAATATTTTTTATTAAATAAAAGCGCAAATTCGAAATTTTTTACCTTTTGCTAACAAAATTTTAAAATATATTTTAAGCTACTTTAAGTTCAACCTTTAAGACTGTTAAGATAAGAGATGGGCACGTGTGCGATTATTGGCTCACACACGATAACGAATCAAAAATAAAGATCAAGCACTATAATTTATTTTAATGGGTACTTTAATTTGAAATAAATTTTTTTCTTAAAAATTAGAAAAAATTAACTAGTTTGTTTTTAATTTATGTTTTTTTTTTGGAAAAAAATGGAGATAAGTTAAACGTTTCCCCACAAAATCCAAATTTGTCCTCGATTGAAGAAAAATTAACTCAAGTTTTTTTTTTTAATTTATCTGAAGAAATTTTTAGGAATAAAATTCTATACTTAAGTTTTTATGTGTCAAAAATTAGAAAACTTTTACTTAAAAAAAGAAAATAATATTTTATTTAAATATTAAAAATATTTAAAATTAATCTGAACTAAGTTTTGTGAAAATTTTCCCTAAAAATAGTTTATCAGTTTCCAAAACCAAAAAAAAAAATGTATTATTACATAAGAAAAAATATATTACTTTAATTGCCTGAACTAATTTTAAGAAAAAAATTCTTAAAAATTGTAAAGTGGTAAACTTAAAAACTGAATTTATAAATGGCTTTCTAAAATTTAGTTCATTTTATTACTCGCTAAAAAAATGAACACACATTAAGTTCAAGTACTTTCTCAGTTCACAGATTTTTTGAACTAAATAGTAGTAAATTATGTTCTAACATTTTTTTTTTGTGAGCTAAAATTTATTTTATAATATTTTAGTATGCAAATTTCTTAAAACTTAAGATTAAAAAATTGATAAATTTTTATTTAATTAACTTGTTTTTTTTTTTTCCTAAAATCAAGAAATATTACTTAGGAAAGGTATGAACTATTTCGTTTTTACCCAAACAGGAATTTTTATTTTTTAAAAAAAAAAATTTTCAGCTTTAATAACATTTGACTTAAACTGAGGAAATTTTTAAACTACTTTAAATTAAATTTTGGATTAATTTTTAGTTCATATAAAAATTCGAAAAATTCCATTTTCACAAAAAGACATAATACATAACACTGTAACAAATATCAAAAGAAACTGCACTTACTACTTACACATACACTACATATTCTTCGTATTTTAGTGAATAGTGTTTTATAAGTCTTACATACATATTCGTACTACTAACTTTAGTTATTGCTTCGTGGTGTTTATGACTTTTTTGGTTTTTTGTTGTTCATCTACTAACTGCAATGGAATGAAAACGATCATACGATTTATAAAGCGGCAAAACATGTTTCTTTTGTACTCATTTGCAGGTTTTACTTCATACGAGTCGGTTGTTCGTTTCCCCCAAATCAAATTAAAATAAAAATTTAAAACAATTAGTGTTGCATTCGGTACCAAATTTAATTTATTTAGCAAAAGGTTCCTGTGAATAATACAACTCGGATTATCCTTCCAAAGATTACTATTTTGTGGATAAATAAACATTTTTTTTTTTTTACTTAAGTTTAATCAAATAAATTTTAGCTTTCAAGGTAAGAAAGATAAAACAAAAAATCAAAATTTAGAGAAAAAAAATGTGTTAAAATTATAAAAAAAAACATGAATTTAAAGGAAATAATATTTATAATATACAAGAAAAAAGTGTTGAAATAATAAATTAGTCCAAAATAAAAATGCATTTCTAAAAAAAAATCTTTTTTAAAAACAGGATTGAAACAATTTTTATATCTTGATTGGCGAAAAAAATTGCACCGCCAACTGATTTAAAGTTAAAAAAAATAATTTATAGTAAATTGACAATAGTTCGATTTTAAAGAGTAACTTTAAAAAAAAAACTCAAAAATATTAGAGAATTTCTCGTTTATCCCAAAATTGGGAGCTAAAATTAAATTTAAAATTAAACTGTTACAGGAAGTACAAACACGTTCGGCTAGTTATGCAACTTCTTTAACAAATCCAAATTTGCAATCAAGAAAATCTTTCTTGAAAGGACCCCAGTCAACAGATTTTTGAGCGCTTGTAAATTGTACTAAATTTCAGGGCTGTCAAATTTTAAAGTCAAATACTTAAACTTATATGGGGTTTCCACAAGACGTTCGCCTCGAGACGAATGCATTCTATTTTTGTATTGCATGTATTTTGTTATTTTTAATTATCGTTCGTCTAAAGTGAAAACGGGATCTAGAAACACCACCAAATTTGGATCTTATAAAATTTTTTTAACATTCACAAATGACCCACAAATAATTCATAAATAATTTTTGAATATCTCACAAGGAAGGGTTCTTTTTAAGAACCATCAGATGTTAATGAAATTTTAATATGTTGTAGAGACAATAGAACTAAGGGACACGTGTTTTTATATATGCAATTTCACGTTTAAGGGTTAAAAAGTAGAGTCAAAAATTACTTTATTTTTAGTTTTTTGTTTTTTTTAATGTGCCCAGGATTGTGTAGATTTTTACGCAATTCAAAAATAGGGAAAATACACTACTATGGGGATTTTATATTTAAAAATATAGCGGGTGGTAAGTAATAGTGTTGAATAAGCGAAAGTGTTGTTTCCCTGTGACTTACATTTTACTTTTTTTGCCTTAAAGTCCAATATTTTGTTGGAACTTTTGCACAAAAATATCTGTAAAAAATTCATGCAAAAAAAAAAATATATTTTTTCAATTGCTATGAAAATTTGTTCGCATTAATTTAATGCACCACATAATTTGAAAATGTAGCGAAAAAGTGACATATCGTCGGCTTATTATTAGTTTGATCTATATGCCAAAAAGTCGCTATCGAGAAAAACGCTAAAGGAGGTTTACATTTCTAACTTGTTGTATGCAAATTTGACACAGGATATCTCAGAAATTATACTTGTTATCGAGAAACGGGGTTTGGAATCAGATAGAGGATATTTATATTATATATATTTCACACCCAGAGAAAATATTGGTTGCAATTCGATCAAAACCATTAACATTTATTTGTGAGGATTTAATTTTATTTGGAATAACCTAAAATTCATTAATAAAGCAAAAATGTTGTATTGGGAATTGAAAAAGGGGAAAAGAAACCAAAAATCCATCTTATTATTCAATTATTGGTATTTCCAATCATCTTTAAAAATAAAATTCGTTTAGTATTTGTGTGCGGTGGAAGCAACCATTTATTTTGTGAATATATTAGAAATTTGGTACAATCTATTAAATTTATTAAAAAATTGTCTTGAATATCGACACGGTTACTCTGATCAAATATATCATTTAATTAGGATTTCAGTAGAAACAACCGAATTGTAGATTGTATTGATAATAGACGTCACTAATGATTGGTATTGATAAACAAATTTTATACTTATATTTGTTTTTCTAACAAATTGTTTAAATTCAAAATTAGCCATCAAAATTTATAAGTGTTTGTGGTGTAGTGGGTAGAGAGGTGGGCTCAGTACTTCGAATTTGCGAGTTGAAATCCCGAAAAAGGCAAATATTTAAAAAATATTTTTATTAATTAAAATAAAATATTCAAAAGTTTAAATGGCAAATATATCAAAGAAAATTAAAATTAGTTATGCTGCAGTAAGCCAAAGTGTAAACTATGAATCTGATTACCCAGGTTCGATACCGGAAAAAATTAAAAATAAATTTTTTTTTTAAATAAAATTTTGTGCAACGTAATAATATATCTGTGGAATATAAACATTATATTGAACAACTGAATATTGGCTTTAACAACTAAAAATATAATTTAATATGAAAACAGTTGTCGTAACCGCCAGAATTCGATTGGCAACAAATTCGGTGGCCACAACTGTTTTCTGAGTTCACTCTTAACTCACTTTTTTCAAAAATTTTCAGTCGGTCAAACATATAATAAGCTGACGATATAGCCTTGTTATGATTGCGGCTTCCCTATGAGTGCAAAGAATTGTTCTTTTAAAAACTTTGGCTGCATTGAACTGAATTCTGGGCATTACTTATAATAATATATATAGGTGGCAACCCTGGGTTCAAAACAAATTCAATATGGATAGTTAAGTTAAGAGATTGACACAACGTCAGCTCATTTGGTTTGACAAACTGTAAAAAAAGTTAATTGGCGAGGATTCCAAAACCTCGCATTATAGCTGAGATTTTCAGTGTCGAATTTGTTGTGGTTGCCAATTTTGTATACAAAAATTAAAAAAATGTAAATCTTCTTTATCGTCAAGCCAATAATAAGCTGACGACAAGTGTACACAGTTCTAGGTCTAAAATAATTCATCGGGGCGTTGAGTGGAGATTTATTTTAAATGAGAGTTTTCATCCTTTGAAGTACAGTACAGTATCTATATCATTGGAAAGCTTATTGTATAATTCTGTCTCAAATAAATTTTACCTTAGTGATATCCTTAATGGGTTGCCAGATTTTCAATGACAGCAGTTAAAACATGATATATAATTTATTGGTTTTCTACAGCTTTGATGTAAAATTAATTGGATCAAAAATTAAATTTAAATGCTTAAACATCACTTATGAAACACAATTTTTAAATTTAAAATTTACTGCAATTGCAGTTAAAAAAGTGTATACTGTAAAGTCATTGATTTCTCTTGATTGCACTGTTGTATTAAAACTACTTTCAAGGATATTTTCGATGAAAGGTATTAAGAAAAGTTCATTAAGTCATAAAGTTTGTATTTATTATTTTATTTTATGCACGCAACAAAACAATCAAAATATTTTTACATTAAGAGTTAACAGCACAAAAAAATTTTTTTTATATAAAGCATCAATTTCGTAAAAGCAATAAGTATGTGGCTTTTCCACGAATGGACTTAATATTGCAAATTTAAAATTGTTACTATATACTTTCGTAAGGTGGACAGTTAGTTCGTAAGGAAAGCCTCAATTGTAGTGCACCTACTCATATGCAAAAGAGGTCAATTCATTGTTTTTAATACAATTTTTTACATCTTTTTTACTTGTTAAACAAGTTAAATTAACAATGATAAGTAAATCATTACACAGTAAATGCTGACAATAGCAGATAAAGTCGGTTCACACAAAACGAAGTGTCCGCTAAAATTTGTTGTTATCTTTCCTACCAAATTCTTCTTTATCCGAAGCTACCCCCTATTGTAAAGTATCGCTGTATTACTCATAACGTAATATTACTGCAATATCCAGAAAATATTAAGTCTAACCCAAAACAAAGTATTCTGAACTTTTACAAGCAACTTGCAACTTATTTTTTTTTTTTACCACAACAATTTTAATACTTCAAGTTTGTAAGAATTGAACAATATATTTAGCTTAGCAGCAAAAAAAAAACTTGTTTAATGAGAGATGTTGCAATCGATGCCGCAACAACAACAAAAACTACAGCATTAGCAGTATTAGCAGCAGCTGCAATAAGTTTAAAAATAAGCATTAATGGAATGGATGAGTGTGCAAACAAATTATACAACTTTGTATTTTGTTTAAACCAGACATTGTAATATTTTGCAGAGAAAATCCCCATGACTTTAGAGTTGCCAGTTGTAATATACATACAACAACAAATTATCATAAAAATGCTTTTTTTAAATTGTCATAACAAGGATCCTCTAAGCTAGGATGTGTCAAATCAATGCTTCCAAGCCAGTCATCGAGCCAACGAGTAAAAAGGCTGACCACTTTGAGTGAACAAAATTTTTAGACTTACCTTTTTAAAAGTACCTCTTACTAGAAAAGTACATTTTATTTCAAAAGTACTTTTTTTCAAAAGTAACTTATTTTAAAAAAGTACCTTTTTTAAAAATGTAATTTTTTTAAAAAAATACCTTTTTTTAAAGAACCTTTTCTTAAAAAGTATACTTTTTTAAAAAGTACTGTTTTAAAAAGTACTTTTTTAAAAAAGTACCTTTTTCAAAAAGTACCTTTAAAAAAAAAGGTTATTTTTTTTAAAAAAGTACCTTTTATTAAAAAAGTACCCTTTATTAAGAAAATACCTTTAATTTAAAAAGTATCTTGTATTAAAAAAGTACCTTTTTTAAAAAAGTACTTTTTTAAAAAAATTACCTTTTATTAAAAAAGTACCTTTTTAAAAAATTTACCTTTTATTAAAAAAGTACCTTTTATTAAAAAGTACCTTCTATTAAAAAAGTAACCTTTATTAAAAAAGAAACTTTTATTAAAAAAGTACCTTTTATTAAAATAGTACCTTTCATTATAAAGTACTTTTTTTTATTATAAAAAAGTATCTTTTATTAAAAAAGTACCTTTTATTAAAAAAGTATCTTTTATTAAAAAAGTACCTTTTAATAAAAAAATACCTTTTATTAAAAAAGTACCCTTTATTAAAAAAGTACCTTTTATTAAAAAAGTACCTTTTATTAAAAAAGTACCTAACATTAAAAAAGTACTATTTATTAAAAATAGTACCTTTTATTAAAATAGTAACTTCTATTAAAAAAGTACCTTTTATTAAAAAAGTAACTTTTATTAAAAAGTACCTTTTATTAAAAAAGGACCTTTTATTAAAAAAGGACCTTTTATTAAAAAAGTACCTAATTTTAAAAAGTACTATTTATTAAAAAATAGCACCTTTTATTAAAATAGAAACTTTTATTAAAAAAGTACATTTTATTAAAAAAGTACATTTTATTAAAAAAGTACCTTTTACTAAAAAAGTGGTTTTTATTAAAAAAAGTACCTTTATTAAAAAAGTACTTTTTATTAAAAAAATACCTTTATCAAAACAGTACTTTTTATAAAAAAAGTACCTTTTATTAAAAAAGTACTTTTTATTAAAAAAAGTACCTTTTATTAAAAAATTACCTTTTATTAAAAAAACTTTTACTAAAAAAGTACCTTTTATTAAAAAGTACCTTTTATAAAAAAGTACCTTTTGTTAAAAAAGTACCTTTTATTAAAAAAGTACCTTTTATTAAAAAAGTACCTTTTATTAAAAAAGTACCTTTTATTAAAAAAGTACCTTTTATTAAAAAAGTACCTTTTATTAAAAATGTATCTTTTATTAAAAAGTACCTTTTATTAAAAAAGTACCTTTTTTTTTAAAATAAAAAAAAATTCAATAAAGGAAATTTTATATTGAAAGTATTTAAGATTTTATTAAGCCATAAATATATAAAATTTAATTGCAAACAAAAATTCAAGGCACAAAGTCATACATCTGGCAACACAGTATCTATTAGCAGTTTGTGGTTATGTTTTTAAACTCTTTCTCAAAAAAGTTGGACATTTATTGCAAGTAATGAATATTTAGTATGTTGGTAAATGAATGACTAAGAAGTGAATGTTGCTGCTTGCTACTAAAGCTTGCCACACAACACAGTATACTAATACATGCAGCTCAAAAAAGAAAACCAATGAATTGTAATTTTCAACGTCATCATGACGAAAAAATTGCTGTTACCTAAAGATTATTCATATTATAAATGTACATATTAGCAATTTATGAGAAAGTGAAAGATGTGCATAAAAAGTGTGGTAGGGGTTAACCAAAAAAAAAAAAAAAAAAATTAGCCATTATAAAATGGAAACAGTAACATTCAACTACACAGAAAATAATACAACTGTAATTTAAGAGAAATTGCTTTTAACTTTCGAAAATTATTGAAATTAAAAAAAATAAAAAATTACTTCTCATATTGAAAATTATTTAAAATTAAAAATATTCAGTTAAATATTTGTAGTTATTAATCTACATATATAGTAGAAACTATTGAGTCTGTATTTTCAAAATCCGTACCATACAAAATATTTAATGTATGAAACTTAAAGGTTAAGAACTTAAAAATACTTATAATACGAATTTTTAAAAGCTGTATGAAAGTATTATTCAGGTTTTTTTTTTTTAAATAAAAAAATTCTTGTTTGTAATTACTACAATTTTGGTTTTATGAAATTTTGTAGAAATTTCTGTTTTCTAGTTAAAATATTACTTAAATTTGTATTTAACATCTTAACACAATATTTTGACGTCAAACCTTAAATTACCATGAGAAATTACAAAATTGTTGTACAAGGTTATTGTTGAGTAAAAAAGTAATAAAATTATGTTTACCAAAGCCCAACCATATTGTAACAAATAACTTAAGTAAATATTTACGCAAAACGCATTAAAAAAAGTCTTTCAATTACATATTATCATCTCTTCAATCTTTTTTTTTTTTTTTGCACTTGGGAAAGGGTACTCGTACATAGATAAATATTTTAATAACAAAACTAAAAATTAAAAGCAAAAAATAAGAGACAGAAAAATATTTTTAAAAATGATTGTTGGTAATAAATTTTTGACAAGCACTTTGAACTTGGGTTAAGGCATTAAAATGTTTGAATAATTGTTTAAATATGAATTTAAGTCAAGTTAGTGAGTTAGTGTGTGTGTGTTGTAGAAATTTGTTTGACTTTTTTTCTGTTTTATTGACAGCTCTATTGTTTGTGTATTATTTTACACGTAAGTAAGCACACAACTTGTTTTAAATGCAAAATTAAAAATCTAGATTTGTTTTTTTTTTTCTTTTAATAAAAATATACTTAATTATAACAATAACAAAATTAAATTTTAAATTTAATATATTCAAAAGTTTAGCACCATTTCACATTTAAATTCAATAAATTAATAGTATTATTTTGAAAGTGGTACAAGTCCACTTTTTTTTTGTCTAACAATAAAAAATATACAAAAAGTTTTGCGTTCCTGTATTTTTAAAACTGCTAATGACAAATTTTTACTTGTTTTGTATAGTTCTTATTAACCCTTTGACTGTTCAATGTATCACATATGATGCACAGGCGTCATGATTGATACGCTTGCGCATCATATGTGATACAAAATTTGTTTAAAATAAAACTTAAGATAATTTCATTATACTTTATATGATATAGTTAAAAAAAATACCGAAAATCAAATAGATCGGTGGTAAAGAATAAAAATGCCATGAATCGTATGCGATGCATAGAACGCTTCAAGAATAAATAGTTGAAATATTGGTCCGTGTATCATATGTGATGCACGTTATTTTTACTAGATTATGTACGTGGAGGTACGGTATAAAAAATTCTTTTGTTTGGGGACAGTCAAAGGGTTAAATGACATTCAATATTAGATATCATAACCCCCACGGATTAAGGACGGGCAGTGAAGCTTTTAACAGGGTGTTCGCCTTCACAAAAAATGTTGCCAAGTAATTATAGTTTTTTTTTTTTTGCAAACATTACCAATTTTTTAGTTTTGTTTGACTTCATTTTGGGAAAATAATCAACCCTATCGTGAATAATTAGTGAAATGTTTATTTCCATGGAATTTACATTCCCGTTCACGTGAAAATTGGTTTCGTGAATTTTCCATGAAATTTTTGTTCCCTTTGAAGAACACCTGTTCAAAATAATGTGTACTATCAATGTTCACTGAATGGAAAAAACTAAAAGAAATTTGAAAATTAAAGAAAAATTAAAAATATCAAATTACTATATAATTATTGAAGCAAGAAACTTAAAAGTGAAAAAGAAAATGTTTAGAGTTGGAACGATTGCAAAAGGAACGATTGCGAGATTCAATTAATTTTTTAAAATTGCCCGACACATTGTAAGTAAGCACATGCAATTTGTCTGGTGTTTTGCATTCTGTTGAAGAGTACGCACTTTATTCACAAATCTTGACCTAAACAAAATTTTATTTTCCTGAATATCCAATTGTAAACAAAAATTACTTACATTTTCTATGTAGTTCCCTAGAAAAAATAAAGTGAACAAATTGAAAAAACAAAGGGAAAAAACTGTTTTAAAATAAACATTCACGAAAAGAGGAATTTCTTTGAATGTGAACTTTTTTTGGGGATATTACTCACAAATGAATGATTAGAAAAAGGGAACAAATTTTGAGGGACAATTTGTTCACGATTGGAATTGAGGGAAAAGGGAAAACATTTCGAGGGGAAAAATTATTTGAATTAGTTGAAAAGCTCCCAATTACTTGGCCGTTTTTATGTAAACATTTTTACCCTGGCTATAATAAAAAATCTTACGCAATTAAAAAAAAAACCTAACAAAAGATATGACACTTATTTTTATTTAATGTGTTAACTACACCCAGAGAAAAGATTGGCTGCAATTCGATCCAAACCATTAACATTTATTTTTTAGGATTTAATTTTATTTGGAATAACCTAAAATCCATTAATATAGCAAAAATGTTGTATTTTGAATTAAAAAAAGGGAAAAGAAACTAAAAACCACTCCTATTATTCAATTATTGATATTCCAATCATCTTTAAAAATAAAATTAGTTTAGTATTTGTGTGCGGTGGAAGAAACCATTTATTTAGTGAATTCATTACAAATTTGGTACAATCTATTAAATTTATTAAAAAATTGTCGATATTCAAAAGTGATAACTACAAGTACGGTTATTCTAGTCAAATATATCATTTAATTAGGGTTTCAGTAGAAGCAACCGAATTGTGGATTGTATTGATAATAGACGTCACTAATGATTGGTATTGATAAATAAAAATTTTACACCAATATTTGTTTTTCTAACAAATTTTTTAGATTCAAAATTAGCCATCAAAATTTATAAGTGTTTGTGGTGTAGTGGGTAGAGAGGTGGACTCAGTACTCAGAATTTCCGAGTTCAAATCGCGGAAAAGGCAAACATTTAAAAAATATTTTTATTAATTAAAATAAAATATTTAAAAGTTTAAATCAAAGAAAATTAAAATTAGTTATGGTGCAGTAAGCAACAGTGTGAACTATGAATCTGATTGCCCAGGTTCGATACCGGAAAAAATTAAAAAAAAAATTTTTTTTAAATAAAATTTTGTGGAACGTAATATTTCTGTGGAATATAAACATTAAATTGTACAACTGAATATTGGCTTTCACAACTAAAAATATAATTTAATATGAAAACAGTTGTCGTAAACGCCAGAATTCGATGGCAACAAATTCTGGGTGCATGAAATATTTTTAGGGTATTCAGAGAACACCTCCGCCCATTAGAGTTTTAGCAAATTAAGGTTAAAAAATATTCGATCATAAGCGCTTAACAAAAATACATTCACAATAATTTTTTCTTATGATCTACTGGCCATTAAAACTAGGTTCTCAATTTCTATATTTATTTACTTAATTATGAGAATTATCTTCATGATATAAATGATTTTTTTCAGGAATCGAAAATAACACTTATTTTGAAATTTTGAAGCAAAAAAATCATAGAAGTTAATGTTGGAAAACTGATTCAAGTAATCATCCTTATGAACTAATTAATTATAAAATATATTTTGCTTTTTAAAATTTTCATTTTTATTTTTTTGAGCAAAAATAACAGTTATTTATTGATTTTTATTTTTTCGAGGAAAAATAACAGTAATTTTTTGATTTTAAATTTTTCGAGCAAAAAAAAAACAGTTATTTTTTGATTTTTTCGAGCAAAAAAACAGTTATTTTTTGAATTTTTCGAGTAAAAACAACAGTAATTTTTTAATTTTTATTTTTTCGAGCTTATATACCCACCCATCAAAAACAGACATTACCAAGTAATTAAGAGAGTAAGTAGCACACAAACGATTCCACTAGTTACCAGGCTATTTACTCGCTTAATAACTTTTGTTTGCGATGTCCCAAAATTCATGGGTGGTCATTCTCGATTACAAAAAAGTGAGAATAATGAATTACGAGTATGGTTACTCATGGTGGAGAAATAAGTGGTTATATATAATAATAAAGTAAGCAGTTGTTTAAATAAAACCATAGTGTACCTTAATCAAGTAAAATTTTCTTACTTTAATAAATCGACAAAAATAATTTGCATTTAAATTATAAATACTCTTTAAAATATCTACTTTTTGAACTCAATAATTTAAGTTCATAATTCATAATATTTCTCAAATTTTGAAAAAATCAATTTTACAGCAGATAATTTTCTATTTTGTTGTAGTTTTTCAAAAATTAATAAATATAATAGTAAAAAGAAACAACTAACAGTAAATTATTATTTTGCGTGTACATATAAGTACTTCTTTCACCCATTATCAGTAGGTCATTATATTGCTGTTTAAAGTAATGAAAAAGGTAACAACCTATCATTATATAGTAATCTACACAGTAGCGACCTGTCATTATCATGTTTTTGCTCGGTAACAGTTATTTTCTAAAGAAATGTCTATTTACTCCCTTAATGACTTTTGTTCGCGATGTCCAAAAAGTAATGGGTACTCATTATTTTTGGGCTGCTCGTAAGCGAGAGGGTTATGTCCACCAATTACTTTGTCCTCTTTGTAAGTGAGAATGTAATGACCACTCATTACTTTTGGGACATCGCGAACATAAGTAATTAAGCGAGTAAATAGCCTGGTAAGTAGTTGAAGCCCTGTTTTTGCTGGGTTACAATAATTTTGTTGACTTTAAATATTTACTTGAATGTGCATAAGAAATCCCCATGATGATTACATTTCTTTGTGATTTCTCACATTTTAATAAATTGGCTTATGAATAGAAACTCTAAACTATTAAAACAAAATAGGTTAATAATGTATAATCAGATATTTAAAACTGTTTGACTATACGAAATACAACTTTGGGGTTGTGTAAAAAATACAACGCTGTCAGAACAAAATTTTAAGAGGCATGGTACGACCACCATGTTATTTCCGAAATAGTGACCTTCATCGGGACTTAAAAATAACAACAGTTAAGAAGGGAGTATTAGTAAATGCACACAAACACTTCAGAATTAACCAAAAGTCTTTAATGGTTTAAGCCGCATAATCTGATGAATCATTTTAATAAGACTATACAGCTTTAAAGTCATCGAACTTTAACCCTAATTCATTTGAAGGAAAAAACTAGTTAGTCACTATTTAGTTTAAGCATTTACTAACTTAAGTAAGGCTTAAAAAAATAAATAAAATAAATTTAAAAATTTAATAACATTTTAATTCACTCTGTGAAATAAATAGTTTTTTTTTAAAATTTACTAAATAAATTGCATTTCCAAAAATTTTGTTATTAAACAGTCAGTTTAAATTAACTTTTATTTTCTTTTGTTATTTAAATAAACTTAAAGCAGATTTTGTTACTTATTTTGTGGTATTAACTAAACTTAACTAACAAACAAATTATGTAAATATGTATTTTGGTATTTTTTCTAAGCCAAGGCTGAGAAATACATACAGCATCATTTTTGTGTTTTGCTAGTTTGTTTAAACCCAATCAAAATGATGATTTTTTTTTTTTTTTTTGGTTCATTTGTATTAACCATTATTAAATGATAATGCTTCTTTTATTCTTTAAGCCCTTTCGAAAAAAAAATTGTGGAAAACTAACCTAAAGCTGTTAAATGATTTTATTTCCCATTTAAATAAATCAATGATTTAAATCTTAAGTACTAACAACAAAGTACCCAATACCATTAGCTTATCCATGGCCCAATATAGTTACCATCAGACGGAACTAAGTTTATGTGTTAGTAGGTTAAATATTGTATAAATAATAACAGTTTTTGTTTGTACTCGTAGTATATTTTTGTATAATATTAAGATGTTTTTATTTTTTTTTTTCATTATTTCTGTTTAGTATTTTCTTTTACCATATGAAATCCTACACCCAGAAAACAGTATCAGTTGTGTCCACCACCACGACAACTGTCTTCATATTAAATTATATTTTAAGTTGTGAAAGCCAATAATTCAGTTGTACAATTTAATATTTATATTCCACAGAAATATTATTCGGTTCCACAAAATTTTATTTAAAACAAAAATTTTATTTTTAGATTTTTCCGGTATCGAACCTGGGTAATCAGATTCATAGTTCACACTCTTCTTACTGCACCACAACTTACTTTAATTTTCTTTGATTTATTTGCCATTTAATTTTTTGAATATTTTATTTTAATTAATAAAAATATTTTTTAAATGTTTGCCTTTTCCGCAATTTGAACTCGGGAATTGTGGGTACTAAGCTACCTCTCTACCTACTACACCACAAACACTTATTAATTTTTATGGCTAATTTTGAATTTAAACAATTTATTAGGAAAATAAATGTTAGTATAAAATTTGTTTATCAATACCAATAATTAGTGACGTCTATTATCAATAGAATCCACAATTCGGTTGCTTCTACTAATTAAATGATATATTTGATCAGAATAACCGTATTTGTAGTTACCACTTTTGAATATCGACAATTTTTTAATAAGTTTGATAGATTGTACCAAATTTCTAATAAAGGGTGTCCCAAGAAGAACACAATTTTTAAATCTGGCAACACTCGAAGTGTCATTGTTTGACATTTGAACAATTGTTATTGTTTGCTAGTAGAAGGTACGAGGTTAGTAAAAATGGAGCGCTACACGAATGAACAATGCATTCTCATTGTGAAATTGTTTTACCAAAATGGTGAAAGTTTTGCGGCTACAGTTCGCAAATTGCGATCAATTTGGGGTCCCAATAATGCTCCAAAAGAGTCAACTATAATGAGATTTATGGATAAATTTGCCGAAACTAGGTCTGTTAGTGATGTAAAGACAACAACGCGCCATCGACCAGGTCGATCGACCGAAAATGTCGCAGCTGTACGTGATGATGTCGCTCAAACTCCATCCACCTCAATTCGACACCGAGCTCACAAATTGGTGTCTCCAAATCCACATTGCAGCGAATTTTGACGAAAGATTTGCATCTTCATGCATACAAAGTTCAATTGACTCAGGAACTGAAGCCAGCTGACCATGGACAGCGAAGGGAGTTCGTTAATTGGGTATTGGAGAGACAACATGAAAATGCTAATTTTGCCGATAAAATCATCTTCAGTGACGAGGCCCATTTTCATCTTGATGCCTTCGTCAATAGGCAGAATTGTCGCATTTGGGGTGAGGAAAATCCTCGAATGATTCACGAGAAGCAAATGCATCCTCAACGTGTCACTGTGTGGTGTGGTTTTTGGGCTGGAGGAATCATTGGACCTTTTTTTTATGAAAATGAGGCAGGTCAAGCGCAAACAGTCAATGGTGTTCGGTATCGTGAAATGATAACCAGTTTTTTCTTGCCTAGAATTGAAGAAATGAATGTGGAGGGCATGTGGTTCCAACAAGACGGCGCCACATGTCATACATCCAGAGAAACAATTCAATTGCTGCATCAGTCATTTCCCGGTCGTGTTATTTCGCGTTTTGGAGATCAGAATTGGCCGCCTAGATCGTGCGATTTAACACCATTAGTTTTTTTTCTTTGGGGTTTTTTGAAGTCGATGGTGTACGCGAATAAGCCGACGACGACTCAAGCCTTAAAAGAGGAAATTGGACGCTGCATTAAAGAAATACCGCAGCATTCATGCAAAACGGTCATTGAAAATTTCAATAAAAGATCGCGTGCATGCCAGCAAAGCCGCGGCGGCCATCTGCACGATATATTGTTCCATACATAACCTCATTCTGTCTACTTTACGATATAATAAAGTTTCACGATTTTTTTTTTTTTTTTAAATATCTGTGTTTTATTTAAAATTTAAAAATTAAAATAATAAATTAATTTTATTTTAAAAGATGATTGGAAATACCAATAATTGAATAATAGGATTGATTTTTTGTTTCTTTTCCTTTTTTTTTAATTTCCAATACAGCATTTTTGCTTTATTTATGGATTTTAGGTTATTCCAAATAAAATTAAATCCTCACAAACAAATGTTACCGGTTTTGATCGAATTGCAACCAATATTTTCTCTGGGTGTATCTGCTAAGACATTTAAAATTTCCCAGTTAAAATTTTTTCTGTGTGTAGGGAGTAGACGCTGCTTTCAGGGTCTAAATACTGTCATCCTTTGTTATTTTTTTTTTATGTTTAGCCGAATGTGACGCAATTTGAATATTAAATTTTACCATGTTAACATCCAACGGTGCTTAATAAACGGTGGGGCAAAAATCATCATTTGATTTTCTTTCGCTATAACTTTTGTTTAAAGTTAAAATTCATTTGGTTTATAACTGTTTATGTTTATTCATACTTATAAATTTTATTTTAATTAATTGTGGAAAATTATGACCGTTAAATGGCCCTCATCGGCGTTAATTCTGACAACATTATGCCTAATTGTGTGCAGCATTTGTGGTGTCACATTGTTCATTTTGGCTCAATTATTATTATTTAACTCCTCCAAGGATGCTACTTATTGCTTCTCCTTGTATATGTCCGAACTTTCAAGTTATTTTTTTTTTAAGAAAAAATACGCAAGTATCCCTTTGCTGTAATTCGTAACAGTACCTTCTAGAGTCGAGAGCTATCGATTTCCATCAAATAGCCAAAACTAAAAATTTTGGCGCTTATGTATTTTTAGCGGATAGGGCTCGATATATTTTCTAAATTGTATTTAAGAAATGGTTTTTAAAAATCTAGTATATTTTTTTTTCTATTTTTAAATTAAAAAAGTTTAAAATGTAAATTATAATAAAAATGTAGATTTTGTGGTGTAGAAGTTTGTATTTTGTTTAACCCTCACTTTGAGTTTTTTTAAGTTCAAGTGTTTTTTTATTTAAGTATCTATACAAACTTGAACTAAATCTATAATTTACTAATTAAATGTTTAAAAAATAGTTTTAATATAATAACATAGTTATTTAATCAAAAAAAAAAATGTTTTAATTTGTTATACAAATTATACTGAAATTGTTTAATTGACGTGAAAGTTCAAAGTAAAGGCTCAACTACAAATGGCTTAAGTGACTTGAGTTTTGTTTTGGTATATAAAAATACCTAGCTTAAGCCACTTAAGCTAATTGTAGTTGGGCCTAAAGTTTTAAATATGAACCAATTACAATTATTACAATTTATTGAGCGTCAGAATATACCCGTTTGGTCAGCTATGAAAAACTATTATAATATTTTACCACCGAGTAGAAGAGTGAGTTATATCAACCTTGTCGCAGTAACACCAGCTACTCCAATCAAAGTGAATCAATTGTAGCACTTAATTCTGGTCCTTTTGTAGAACCAAAGATGTCCTTCCTCCCTGTTTATTCGCTATTTACCTCTTACAATAGTGCTATTCACCGTTATACAGAATATATTGTGAATGAGTGTCTTTTTCAGCTTGTGTCATTTAAAACCAACCCAACAATACTTAATATTTCCTCGAACATGTCGAATTTTGTACCAGATAAAGTGTTCTTCTTCGTTACTTTAATATGAAAAAAAAATTGCGGACAAGGGTCATCGAATCTTAGTGGAAGTTTACAGTGAGCATACTCTATGTGAACAATCGTGTCGGAGGTGGTTTGGTCGCCTTAAAAGTAGTAATTTTGAGCTCAAAGACAAAGAACGGCCGGGTCAACCCAAAAAGTTTTAAGACGAAGAATTGGAATCATTTGTGTATGTGAACGAATGCCAAACGCTTCAGGAGTTAACATATTTATTGGTGGAGTGGATGAGACAACAGTCAGCAAACGCCTAAAAGCCATGGGATTGAAGGAAAATGGGTGATATACGAGTTGAAACCGCGCGAAGTCAAGAGACGATTTTTCGCTTGTAAATATTTCTCCGAACGCCAAAAAAGTAAGGGTTTTTTGCATCGCATTGGGGCTGTCGATGAAAAATGGATCCATTGCGACAACTTGAAGAGCAAAAAGTCAAGGGTTTTGCCCGGACAGCCATCAACATCCTTTGCAAAAGCCGAATATTCATGACATTGAGGTTATGCTCTGTATGTGGTGAAATCAGCGCAGTGTAATCTACTAAGAACTGTATAAACCGAATAAAACAATCACGGGTGAACGCCACCGGACTCAACTCATGTGCATGAGCCCCACACTGAAGCAAAAACTGCCAGAATAAAAAGAAAGGCACGACAAAGTGAATTTGCCGAGTGACAACGCTTGTCCACATGTTGCAAGAACGTTTGAAAAGACCTACTTGAAACGCTGAAATTAAAAGTCTTACCCCACCCGCCGTGTTCTCAAGACATCGCTCCTTCCGACTTCTACTTGTTCCGATCGATGACACATGGCCTGTGAACAAAGCAAAACGTGGATCGAGACGTTCTTCTGAGCTGGTGTCCGAAACAGTTGTGGCCAGCGATGAACAATACTTTGAATTATATATTTGTAACCATTTTTGCGTAAAAAACAGCGTACATTATTAATCCAAGATCCGAATATATTTATGTTATATTAATTCCCGTGGTTCCTATAAGGAGCATAGGAATCCCAAAAGAATATTTCTGAATAATCGATAAGTTTATATTACAAATTTAATTTTTTACAAAATATTTAACTACACTCAGAAAAAAAAAGTTTGTAGAAAAATTTGTAAATGGTTTTCAATCCCACTTTACTATTTTTGTACTGATTTTTAGTAAAAAAAAGTATTATTTAGCAAATCTTTTTGCTATTTACTTTTAAAAAATTTTAGAATTTTAACAGAATATTTACAAATTTTTATTGCTAATTTCAGAAATCATTTTACAAATTTTTGAAAACAGATTTGCTAAAATTAGCAAAAAAAAAATTTACTAATTTTAAAAAATGTTATTTCTAATAATTAAAACTTACACCCTTAAAATGCCTTAAAATGTTACATAGATTAAAAAAAGGGATCGGAATGTCTACAAATAGGACATCCTCTTAAAATATCACTAAAAAGTTTTTTTTTTTAAAAATCAGCCATAAAAACAATTAAAATTTTACCTTAAAAGTATAAAAAAAATATTGACTAAAATATTTTTTAAAACAGAAATTACCAAATTAAAAAAAATGATACATTCGTTTATGTTTTTTTACATTTTTTAAGCCTTTGATATTTTTTTAATTTTGTCTAAAATATTTTTTGAAAAAAAAAATATATAAAAAAATTTTAATGCTCGATAAAAAAAATAAATAAATTTTGTACTAATATTAATAATATTTAGTAAATACTTTTTTGTTGATTTTAGCAAACAGATTTTAAATTCCACTTTACAAAAAGTTTACTAAAATTTAGTAGCGGTAGCTAATTTTTTCTACAAATTTCATTGTACTACATGTCAGCAGACATGTGTTGCTAAGATTAGCAAAAAAAATACTGCTGGGCTCAAATTAGCAAAATTAACCGTAATAACAGCAAAATTTTCAGTTGTCATAACATACTTTTTTTTGGTGAGTGTACTGCATATACTTTTCTTCGTTTATACTGTATGTAAACATATAATTAAGTGTAAATTGAATACACAGTACCAAATTCATAAAGAAATAAATAGAAAGTACAGGTTGGTTGAAAAGTTCCTGCGCTCACCAAAAGATGGCACTGCTAGCTCCAACCTTTTTTTTTTTTTGTTAAGCTGGTATAACTGTCCTGAGAACACATGCAAAGTTGCAAGTCATTCTGTCAATTCTTTCTTTGTTTACAAGCCATCTGAAGTTGACGTGTCATTGATTTTTTTTAATATGGAAAAAATTGAATATCGTGCAGTCATTAAATTCTTTGTTTTGAAGGGTTTAAAAGCAAAGGAAATTTATGAACAATTGTTAGAAGTATATAAGAAGTCCTCACCTTCAAAACGCACCGTTGAATTTTAGGCTGGTGAACTTAAACGTGGTCGTACCAGCCTTGAAGACGATCCACGCGAAGGACGACCAAAAACCGCAACCACAGCAGAAATCATTGAGCAGGTACATAATATGGTTAGTGAAGATCCAAGTTTGACTAAGCGTGAAATTGCTAATGCCATAGGCATCTCAGACGAATGAGTACTCCATATTTTACATGAAGAATTACGTATGAAAAAACTGTTTGGAAAGTTAGTGCCGCACACATTAACAATTCAACAAAAACTGGATCGAAAACAAATTTCTCAACGTAATTTGGAGCGTTTTAAGCCGAATAAAACCAACTTTTTGCGTCGTTTTATAACTATGGATGAGACTTGGATCTACCACCATGATCCTAAATTGAAACAAGAACGTTTACAGTGGACTGAAGCTGGTTGTTCAGCTCCAAAGCAGGTGAAGTCACAACGATCAGCAAAGAAGGTTATGGCATCAGTTTTTTGGGATGCAAAAGGAATTTTGTTGATTGATTATCTTCAGAAAGGTAAAACAATCAACTCTGAATATTATTGCAGCCTTTTGGATCAGCTGGATCAAAAAAAATTCGTGAGAAAAGACCTGGTTTAAAGAAGAAAAAAATCATTTTTCATCAAGACAATGCACCTGCTCACAAAAGTGTTTTGACGATGGCTAAATTCAAAGAATTAAAGTACGAATTGCTTGAACATCCCCGTATTCACCAGATTTGGCTCCCAGTGACTACTACCTCTTCAAAAATCTCAAACAATTCCTTCATGGAAAGCAATTTTCGTCGATTGAAGAGGCCATAGCAGCCGTAGACGGTTATTTTGCAGAGCTTCCGGAAAACCATTATAAGGATGGGATAAAATTATTGGAAGATCGTTGGAACAAGTGTATTGAGCTTCTAGGAGATTATATGGAATAAAAAAATATATTTCGTAACAAAAACAGTATTCTTTCATTTCGAGCGCAGGAACTTTTCAACCAACCTGTAGTTATAAGAATAATATCAAAAAACTACTAAAGCATATGAAGAGATTTATATTGTCTGTTTGGCTAATATCAAAGAGTATTTATTTTAAAGAAAGCTTTTGCTTCTCACGATTTTTCGATATATGTATTTGCCAACAATCCCCGAAGAGAAAAACCCATAAGAAAACCTATTTATTTCAGTACCTGGGAGAAGCATAGAAGTAGTCTGCAAATTCTTATATGTGAAAAGTTACACCATATTGTTAAATATATGTCAATTAGTTAACAATTAAACGCCTTAATGCACGTTTTACTAGTAAATTTATTATTTCAACAAATTATTATCTTATAAATCAGTTTAATTTATTTACTTTATATTTTTCAAGGTTGGATACCGTTTCAGACAGTATTGATCTATTATGCCAATACCAAAACCGATGTAACCATATCATTAAGGGCAATTGTTTTCATATTTTACCGTTTTTAATT
This sequence comes from Eustalomyia histrio, assembly GCA_949748255.1. Lineage (NCBI taxonomy): Eukaryota > Metazoa > Arthropoda > Insecta > Diptera > Anthomyiidae > Eustalomyia > Eustalomyia histrio. The sequence goes on from OX456523.1 coordinate 235,391,815, forward strand.
CCATGCATTATCAGAAACATTTCCAAATAATACTTTAATTAATTATCGGTTTGGTATTTAGACGGTTTTATAACAATTAATTCCATATTGGTAAACTAGGAAAATTAAAAACCTTTAAATATGGAAACAATTACTCTCAATAGTAACCACGTATTAAAATGTTAATATCGGTTTTGATTTCATCATTTAAAATTTAAAACTATATCCAACCGTGATATTTTGTAGTTATATTAATAATAATTATGATGATGATAACAAAAAATTAAACTTATAAATACTATTTATTCCCAATTTCCTTTGTAGATGATGCTCGTACAGCCCACACCTCAACAACGTGTCAACATTCGTGAAGAATTACGTGAACCTGAGAATCCTGAAGAGATTGAACGTGATATTAAATTGTTGCGTGAATGGTTGGATACACAACCTCATTTACCCAAAGATATGGATGATGGCCGTTTGCGTACATTTTTACGTGGTTGTAAATTCAGTTTGGAAAAGGTGAAAAAGAAGTTGGACATGTACTACACAATGCGTAATGCTATACCAGAATTCTTTTCAAATCGTGATATTAATCGTGAGGAATTATCGATAGTGTTGGATTATGTGTAAGTATACTGATAAAAAAAAAAAAGAAAATAACATTATCAACGTCATTTTCACAATGTCACAATGGAACGTTATCCGAGGGCGGGCCGATAAGTCCGTGACTTTTCGAACTTCCCTTGTAGTTATATGAAATGCAACACTGATCACATCAATTACCACCTGTTAAAAGACTGCAGTTAAATTTTGAGCAAGTTCCGTCAATTACTTTGCGTTTATCAGCATTTGTTTGATCAATAATTTCATCATTGGATCTTCAACTCTTTCCACCGAGCCATTTCTTTAGGTTTGGAAATAGTCACTGGGGGCTAAATCCGGAGAAAAAGGCGAATGAGGCGGCAATTCGTAGTGTACTTCATGGATTTTTGCCATGAAAACTAAGCTGTCACACGATTCCGTTGGTGATCGATTGTGAGCAAACGCGGCAGCCATCTTGCGGAAAGCTTTCTCATACCCAAGTGATTGTTCAAAATTGAAACCACTGAGCCATGTGAGATGCCTATGTCTTCCACAACCTATCGCAAACACAATATGGTGAATTTTTTTTATTGTTTTGTGTGTAGAGGCCTCAACTGGGCGTCCAGAATGTTCGGCATCTTCCGTGCTTGTAAGGCCACAACGAATGTCAGTAAACCACTTTTTTTCCATTGAAATCGATGGTGCAGAGTCTCCATAGTATTTATCAAACTCTTCCTTGGTTTGATTGACGGTTTTTTTCGCAAAAAAAAATTTTTATGCGCACTCGAAATTCACTTTTTTCCATTTTTAAAAAATGTACGAGGTTGTATGTTTTGAACAGCTGTTAAACGCAAAGAAAATGACGGAACTTGCTCCAAATTCGACAGTAGTCTATTAACAGGTGGTACTTCATGGGAGCAGTGTTGCATTTCATATAACTACGAGGGAAGTTCACAAAGTAACGAACTTATGGATCCGCCCTCGTATGATGCATTTTGTTGCTATGTAATTTCCATATGGTATCACAATTTAATTGTACCTTTAAATTAGTGGAACATCGGCTGATAAAACAACAATATTTTGGCTTCTTCAAGAGCGATACAATCACTTTAACGCCTTTCTAACATTTCGATAAGTACCTTTTTTATAGAGTGATTTATTTTTGGCCTCAAAACAGGGCTCTACTTCGGCAATCACCTCTCCAATCGAATCAAATCTCTTTTCAGCGAGCATTTTTCAAAGGACTGAAAACAGGTAAAAATCGCTGGGAGCCAAATCTGGCGAATATCATATGTGTACGACCACGTTTAAAGTCAGCAAACCACTTTTCTACCATTTCTCTCAATGTAGCAGATTACGAATAACACTTACCAAGCCAAGCTTTGGCTTGAACGGTGTTTTTCCCCATTAAAAAGCAATGATATATCAACACATTAAATTGCTTTGAATCCATTATTTTCAAATTCGCAAAAGTAGCGTCACTAAAGCTGCTGTAAATTGTTCACTAATAAACGAATTGTCACTAAATTTTGACAGGTATCATCTGAAGGTTCCCTGTGGGAAAAAAGAAGTCAATTGGAAATTGGGACCTGTCTCGTGGTAGGTGAAAACTGGACCGGTTCCAAAAATACATAACACGAGATAGGTGAAAATAGGACCCGTTCCTAAAGTACCTACCGCGTGACCGGTTTAAAAGTCATGACATGTTCTTTAAGACCAGTCCTGTGACATGTCACAGAGGGCAACTGACCCCCCCCCCTAGGACAAGCCCATGTTAAAGTGACTAGTCCCGTGACCGGTCCCTATCACAATGAACCGGTCACGTGATGTGTCCTGAGATATGTGCTTTTCCCGCAAGGTTAGAAGTAGTATGTGTCATCCTACGGATTTTTCAGCCGATGTGTTAAAAGAAAATTACTTTAAGCCAAATTATTATTTGAAACCCTTTTTGTTTGAAAACATTTTGTCAATTGAAGTGTACCATTAAACACCATTAATTTAAATATATTTTTGGGACAAACATGCAAAAAAAAAAACTAAATTTTAATGCACTTTTGTCATATTGTGTTGATATTTAAAAAATAGGCTAAAGAGTGTAGCCATTCTCTAAACTGTCATAATTCCTATTATGCGTATGAAAAATTTGAAGCAGCTCCTGGCTTAACGGCCTTTGGCCGGGCTTATCGGTATATCGAAAGCCGTCTATGCCGTGGTTAAATTGTTTCTACTCTGTGATCTGTCCAAAGCTGAGAAATGTTGACGGCCTTCTGCCAGACTTAGGCCCAATATTATAACTTGCCTTTAAGGTGCGTGTTAGTTAAAGGTAACTTTAGCTAAAGTGAGGAATAAAGTCCCCTTTAACTTTTTTTGGTTATTACAACTTCCCTTATAAAATAAAATTAAGTTTTGTAAAAATATGGCATTACTAGAGCAAAAACCGATTACTTTTGACAAATTAAAATGGTTCTTTTATATACGTAGTGGCAACGACGTACTTTTATTTATTTATTTACTTACAACAAACAAAAAATACAAACGAAAAACAAAATTTCTTCGAATTGTGTATAAGATAAAAATGTTTGTTATATAAAATTTACATTGTCGACGGTGAACACAGAAAAAAACCAAACAGCAAAAAACTACACGGCAACTACACTGCAGAGCAGAAAATGTGGCAACTTCAAATGCTTAAACCTTACGTTAAAAGTTAAAGGTAAGATGAACTTACCTTTAGCTTATCGGTCACTTTTAGGTTAAAGTATACTTATAATAACGAAAAACTAATAATCTGTCCGTTAACATCCTAACTTTAGCTATCGGCAAGTTATAATAATGGGCCTAAGAGGTTTTCTTCTCTGTGGTATATCTGAAGCCGTCTTCGCTGAGTAATGCTCTTTTGCGTAGCGGTATTTCGTAACTACGACCGTTTAGGAAATGGTCATAATACCCAAACCAGAAACGGGGCATATGACCGATATCTGAGCAAAAATATTCCAAACCGACTTCGCTGAGTAATGCTTTTTTCGCAGCGGTATTTTAGTTATGAAAACGGTCAATACCAATTTTTGAGGTAATGTTTGATCACTCTTCACTTCATAATTGAAATGTTAAGTACAATTTTTATTAAACTTCATTTCACGATATCTCGAAAATTAGAACAAACCCTGTGGGAAAAGGACTTATCCCAGGGCACGTCACGTGACCGGTTTATTGTTATAGGGAGCGTTCACGGGACCGGCCACTTTAACATGGGCTTGTCCTAAGAAGATGCCCTTTTGGACATGTCACAGCACTTGTCTAGAAGAACATGTCATGACTTTTAAATCGGTCACGTGGAAGGGACTTTAGGAACCGGTTCTCTTTTCACCTATCTCGTGATATGTATTTTCGAAACCGGTCCAGTTTTCACCTAACACGGGACAGGTCCCAATCCCCAACTGACCCGTTTTTTCCTGCAGGGAACTAACAAAGCCAGTTCCATGATCAAAATCAGTTTATAATTTTTTGGGCAACAAAACCAATGTTGATCTGTGTAAAAACACAATTTTAAATTGAAATCCCAATTTTGAAAGCATATTAAAGAGCTACCAAAAGACCACATAAGAAGTCAAACAAATCATTTTTATTTTTACTACTGATCTAATATTTCAACATGTGCTTTCTCTCTTCTTTTAGACACTGCCCTACTTTGCCTGGTTTAACTCCTAATGGTCGTCGTATTACTTTTATTCGTGGTATTGATTGTGATTTCCAACCCAGCCAAGTTAATGATGCCATGAAAGTTGCCCTCATGATTGGCGATGTACGTTTATTGGAAGAAAGTGTTGGTATTGCTGGTGATATCTTCATTTTGGATGCTGCCGTTGCCACAGCTACACATTTTGCCAAATTTTCTCCTACTGTCGTTAAGAAATTCTTAATATGTGTCCAAGAAGCTTATCCGGTTAAGGTCAAAGAGGTTCATGTTATTAATATCTCGCCTTTGGTCGATACAATCTTTAAATTTGTTCGACCTTTTGTCAAGGAGAAGATCATTAATCGTATTACTTTCCATAATGATATGGAAAGTTTATATAAAGCTGTGCCAAAAGATTTGCTACCCGAAGAATATGGTGGTAAAGCCGGTTCTATTGTCGAATTGACACAAATGTGGAAAAAGAAATTGAATGAATATACCAATTGGTTTAAGGAGCAAGAAGAGAAAAAGGCAGATGAATCCTTACGTCCGGGTTCACCCAAGACAAGTGATGATCTCTTTGGCATGGAGGGTACATTCAGGCAATTGAATATTGATTAAGCTCCGGGCAGGCAAGCAGGAAGAAGCCATAACGTTTAATTTTGCTTTAGACCTCGTTTGAGATTATAAGGTACATTCAATATGTACGTTCGTTTGATCGGTGGTTATTATAATAAATATATATATACATTTTTTTTACAATGTTTCGTTATCGCTTTTTGTTGGAGTTCCAAATACTTGATTGTTTGAACTCGTTTCGTATTATAGCTAAATTTATTTTTTTACAATTTTATTTTTAATTAAAAATAGTACATTCTGTTATTCGCTTTCATTTTGTTTTCATGTTTGTGCTCAAAATATTTCCATTTATTTTCATGTAATATTTGTTTGTAATTCCTAATAAAATTGACCAAATAAATAAACTAAAATACTTGTAGTTTTAATTCAATTAACTTTGCCCAATAGGGCTATAAGTTTTAATTAATTTAATTTTCAATGTCGTAACTAAATTAGTATCTGACTTTTAGCTAATGTGCGGAAGTGTTCCCTGAACACCTTTAAATATTTTATATTATTTTTACTGTTTTTATCTATTGGTTGATCGTGTACGCATTTAATATACAAGCACGATGTTCAAAATTGTAAACAGCACCAATTGTTGAAGAAAAATTAAATATTAATCACGAACAAAAATAAATGTTAGTGGTGTAGTACTAGGGCGGATCAAAAAGTCCGTGACTTTTCGAACTACCCTCGTAGTTATATGAAATGCAGCACTGCTCCCATCAAGTCCCACCTCTTAATAGACTACTGTCAAATTTTGAGCAAGTTCCGTCATTTACTTTGCGTTAAACAGCTGTTCAAAACATACAACCTCGTGAATTTTTTTAAAAATGGAAAAAAGTGAATTTCGAGTCCTCATTAAGCATTATTTTTTGCGAAAAAAAACCTTCAATCAAACCAAGGAAAAGCTTAATAAATACTATGGGGACTCTGCACCATCGATTTCAATGGTAAAAAAGTGGTTTACTGACTTTCGTTGTGGCCTTACAAGCACGGAAGATGCCGAACGTTCTGGACGCCCAGTTGAGGTCTCTACACCCAAAACAATTGAAAAAATCCACGATATGGTGTTTTGTCCGATCGGAGATTGAATGTGCGATAGATTGTGGAAGACATAGGCATCTCACATGGCTCAGTTATTTCAATTTTGAACGGTCAGTTGGGTATGCTTTCCGCAAGATGGCTGCCGCGTTTGCTCAAAATCGACCACCGACGGAATCCTGTGACAGCTTAGTTTCCATGGCAAAATCCATGAAGTATACTACAAACTGCCCCCTCATTCGCCTTATTCTCCGGATTTAGCCCCAGTGACTATTTACTATTTTCAAACCCTAAAGAATTGGATCGGTGGAAAGAGATTTAGCTCCAACGATGAAATTATTGATTAAACAAATGCCTATTTTATGGACCTCGAAAAATCCTGCTGTTAAACGCAAAGTTAATGACGGAAATTGTTGAAAATTTGACAGTAGTCTATTAACAGGTAGTACTTGATGGGAGCAGTGTTGCATTTCATATCACTACGAGGGAAGTTCGAAAAGTTACTGACTTATTGAGTCGCCCTCTTACACTACAGCTTTGGAACACAAGGTGTTCAAAGTACTTAATAGAACGCAGCTAGCGCCAAAGAATAATTATCCTATGTGTCCAGCAAGAAAGTTTCAACAAAAATACATGTTGAAAATGTGCTATAGTTAATTCTGAACAATTTAATAAAAATAAAGTCTATAGTGAAAATTGTGAAGAGAAAATATACATGTAAAATATGTTATTTACATGCAGCGAAATGGTGCGATACAAATTTACAACACATTAGTAGATACGGCAAATCAAAATAGCGAAGAGTTTAAAAAGGCGCCATGGCTATTAACTTCTAGTATTGGTCCTGATAAAAAACTAAAATATACGTATTTCTTAATATTTCTGTGGCGAAAAGGAAAAACTGCGTAAGTGTGATTTTGACATTTTGCAGGAGAGCACTTTCCAAGTGCAGGAGAGCACTTTTCAATTTTAAACCTAATTTTTAAAAATTAATGGTGATTCTAGTATAAGTGAAAGTCATCAATCGAATCATTGCTAATTCTGGAATAAATTGTTCAACATTTCAATTAAGAAATTTTTTAATTTAAGGAGCTAAAGTCAAAAAAAACTTAAGCACTTTTTCCTTTTCACCACAGATTTTAAAGGGTAAAGAACACATAGTTGAAATCTTCACCACACTTTCCTGGGTATCATAGCAAAAATTTAGTTATAGCCCTTTTATTCATATATGCTCTGAAAAATTGTTAAAAATATGTATTTTTATACCATTAGCATTCAAATATACTTTACATGTCTCCATCCGTTTTCCAATATTTTATTATTTTATATTTTTATAACCTACCAAAATAGTAGACATTATCATGCCGTTTAGAGTGGTGTTTATTTTTTCAACTTGGGAATATTGACCGTAAATTTCTCTGGAACAAAGTAGATTAAACGCATATCGTTAAGGCGTGGCAGATCCACCCTAAAGCTAAAAATAAGGGGGAGTTACAATAACGGAAAATATATTAAATTTTCTTTGCTTTAAACCCTAAGAGACAAAATTATGTTCAATCACAATATATTTTCCGTTACCGGCTGTAGTTTATTTTAAAAGTAATACGTAGAGTTTGTTTTTAAGTGAAGAATCAATTGATGTTCATATTTTTAAATTTGGCAACATTCGAAGTGTCATTGTTTGACATTTGAACAATTGTTATTGTTTGCTAGTAGAAGGTACGAGGTTAGTAAAAATGGAGCGCTACACGAATGAACAACGCATTCTCATTGTGAAATTGTTTTACCAAAATGGTGAAAGTTTTGCGGCTACAGTTCGCAAATTGCGATCAATTTAGGGTCACAATAATGCTCCAAAAGAGTCAACTGTAAAGAGATTAATGGATAAATTTGCCGAAACTGGGTCTGTTAGTGATGTAAAGACAACAACGCGCCATCGACCAGGTCGATCGACCGAAAATGTCGCAGCTGTACGTGATGATGTCGCTCAAACTCCATCCACCTCAATTCGACACCGAGCTCAGCAAATTGGTGTCTCCAAATCCACTTTGCAGCGAATTTTGACGAAAGATTTGCATCTTCATGCATATAAAGTTCAATTGACTCAGGAACTGAAGCCAGCTGACCATGGACAGCGAAGGGAGTTCGTTAATTGGGTATTGGAGAGACAACATGAAAATGCTGATTTTGCCGATAAAATCATCTTCAGTGACGAGGCCCATTTTCATCTTGATGGCTTCGTCAATAGGCAGAATTGTCGCATTTGGGGTGAGGAAAATCCTCGAGTGATTCACGAGAAGCAAATGCATCCTCAACGTGTCACTGTGTGGTGTGGTTTTTGGGCTGGAGGAATCATTTGACCTTTTTTTATGAAAATGAGGCAGGTCAAGCGCAAACAGTCAATGGTGTTCGGTATCGTGAAATGATAACCAGTTTTTTCTTGCCTAGAATTGAAGAAATGAATGTGGAGGGCATGTGGTTCCAACAAGACGGCGCCACATGTCATACAGCCATAGAAACAATTCATTTAAAAATTGCGTTCTTCTTGGGACACCCTTTAGAAATATATTTTAAACTATTCGAATCAGTTTAAAAAAAAAACAACTATAAAAATTTACAGACATTCAATAAAAATTACAAGAAATTATTCAAATACAATACTCATAGAAAATAAAAATATATACATCTGTGTGTGTTGTGTTTTGTAAAACTACATACAAATAAAAAAAAAAGTAATTTGAAAAACAAACCACAAAAATCGTTTTTTTTTCTACTTTTGATCAGTTAAAAATTGATGGTTATTTTTAACGACTTTCGATTGCTTTTACTACTTTTGTCGACTATTAAACAATAGTTGAAAATAAACAACAAAAGGGGCTGAATATAATGAAAAATCAGTAGTCCTCTTTTTTTGATTGTATTTTCGATTAATTTAATATGTATTTTAGATTATTTTTAACGAAATAATATTGTAAGTGCTGTAAAATAATACCATCTATATGAGACTTTTGACCTGAAGAGGCTCAATTTTTAAAATTTTTCAAAATATTCGCAACGGAAGTTTTCCTTGAAATCTACTGAAATCGAATTTCTGCAGCTACCGTATTAAAAGCGCAAGTAGTATTTTTTTTTAATTTTTAATCAGTAAGATAAACTTAACTACAAATTGCAGTTTTTGTTTAAGGAAATTTTCAGAAATTTCAAATTGGAGTTTTGAGAACCATATTAAAATATTTAAACCTCTTTTGGAATTTATTTTAAAGAGTTTACGATCACAGATTCCAATGAAAAGCCACCCAAGGAACACTTTTACGGATGGATTCATGAATCCGGCTTCTACAGTACATTAACGGTCCGTAAATACGGACGGTATAATTGAATTTTCGAAAACAATACGTTTTGACTACGTTTTGATATGTTGTGTTGTCATAAATGAATAATTAAAATATCTATGTGATCATTATACGGGTCGCGCGTTCTTACATCACACAGCGAAAATACATTTAAGTGAAATCTATGAGGTAAATATTAATGAAATTTAAAACAAGTTTTATTTACGGTGATGTGTGCAAATTTATGCAGTTTTGCAAATAAAAATATTATCTGAGGGTTTATAATAGATTTTTTTAAAAAAATGTGCAAATTTTGTTTTATTTTTTCATGATTTTAAATACGACATAACCGCAGTGATGGATAGAGATGCTAACATAGTTGTGTTGGATATGAATATTTCATTTAATTAAATTTTGTAAGATTTTTGTTTTGTTATTTTATTTTATACAATATATTTATAAATAAATTAAAAAAACAAATCTATTATTTGTTATTGAAATTTAAAATATTAAGGCATTTACACAAATCCGTTTTTTGTTGCATATGGATTCTCAAGCGGTACGACATTGACGGTCTTTTAACGGACAACTCAGTTTTTCATCCGATATATCGGCCCATAAACGGTCCGTCATTGACGGTTTTTCAACGTATTCGAATCAGTTTCGATGTTCAGAAAACGGAACGTAAACAGAGTTGTATTCCGTATATGACGGACCGAAAACGTAACGTAAACGGAAAATATTATTTGTTGGGCAGTATATTGAATAATTGTTACAGGAATAAAAATTTACTGGATTTTTTTTTAATATTTTAATTTTTGAATCAATTTCAGAGTCAACCGACAAATAAGCTGAAAACGTTGAAATCAATTTCAAAATTTAACTAACAAATTGATGTATATAATTTGGAAATTATTTGGGATATAAAAAAAAATCCAATGAACAATAAAAAAATGTTTTTTTAGTAAAATTTTTCATCAAAAAATTCAAAACTTTTTCGCTATAAATAGAAGATAATTTTAATGCAAAAGGTTGCTTTGAAGAGCCGCTGTTTAAAGCTTGTCCGCTAAAGAGAGGTGTCCGCTAATGGTAATGTCTTTAATTTTTAAGTTTTACTAATTTTTTAACTTAATCGCGTGATTTTTTTTTTATAAGTTTTATTTTAGCTTTATGTTATGATTTTTCAGCTTTTTTTTTTAGCAATTTAACTTAAAAGTGTTGCCATTTTTGATAACCAAGTTCGGTCATTACTAAACAAGTTGATTAAACCAAATTTTAATCTGTTCGATTAACAGTTATGACCTCATTTTGCAAAACTTAACGCCCACTTCACATCATTTAAAAAAAAAAAAAAATGTGTAAATCACTTAAATAAAGTAGGCGATTGCTCGCGTTGAAACATATATTCGTTACGTTATTTGAAATTTTATACATACAAATCAGAAATTCATAAATCATTGCGCTGAAAAATAAATTACTTGAGATGTCAAAATGATCATTTGAATTGATTGAGTTGGTTTGCAATTTTTTTCAAACTATTTAAAAAACACTCAATTTGTAATTGTACCGTAGTAATTGACGCATGGTAACACCAATACACTGGTTGGATTCTTCATCATCCGGGGGAGACAAGGTATCAAAAAACAAAGAGTAAATTTTGTTTGGGTTTGATTGAATTTTTTATTTATACAAGACTATTTATAATTTTATACACAAAAAAAATCAAATTTTTAATTTTTTTATTTATTTAATTTTCAATCAGCTGTTAACAGTGGTGTTGCCAATAGCAAAAATGTAGGGATAAATGTAACAAATCAAACATAAATTCCATATATGCATAAATGCAGGTAACACTGAAATATTTTTTAATTTGACAATTAAAGTGATAACATAAAAGTCCAACGCAATGACGTAGTGATTTATAAAATTTGATTTGTTTACACTCGCGTTGGCGTTAGAAAGTGACTTCACTTAGGTGAGGCGTTGAACGCAGGGGATTTTCAAAATTTGGGCATTAATCTAACTTTTTATGATTTCTAAATAGACTCTTTATTCATACTACTACCAATTATGTACAACTCTGTGTTTTGTTTTAACAACGGCTGGCAACACTAAAAAAAACACACACAAATCCAGATAAAAATTAACGCTAAAAGACGATGCCGCAAATATAAATTTGGCCCCGTCGATAAATTTTTTTTTAACACCGACTATGTTTCCATGTTGATCTTAGGCCGGATCACTATCGCCGACATCCTGATATTTTACACTGACAAAGTTAGTTTTAATAAAAAAAAAAAAATCCTATAAACGATGAATATAAAAAAGTTGATTAATTAATAATCCAATAGTTGAATGTTGCTGTCTAAACTGGCTATAAGATGTGGCCTAAAGTAGTGGCCCGGGGTATTTGGCTATTTTTCTATCTGAATTCATTTCTAAGGACTTGTGGGAAATATATTTGCATATTTATTTATTTCCCAGCATTAAAAATTATTTAAATATCAGATTTTTTTCCAATATATGCAAAGGAACAGCGGAATTACTGTCAAAATTCTCAAATTTAAAAAATAATTACCACTCTAACGTGTATCCAATGAAATTGATTTTAAATTGCACATAAATGTGTGTATGTATTTTTAATAGTGCACAGTGTTTTGCAATTTTATTTTTCTGGAATTGATTTTATTCTCTACTGCTGATGGCTCAAAATATTTGTCGAACAAGGAATGTACCCGAATCTAAATTAACCAAAATTTGGATATGTGATAAAAAAAAAGTCCTCTGACTTTTAAGCACTTTCTTTTGGTACCTCTTTTAGTTTATTTTTGCTTTTTTAATTTCTGTTGTAAACATTTTGATAACTTTACAAATTCATATATTTTATTCCTCAATTAATTTGAGTGGATACGAATTTTTCTTTTTTTTTGATTATTCGTGCTATTTTTAATTTTAATAAATTTATATTTTAAATTATTTATATCAGTATAATTTTCTTAAATTTACAACAAGTTTTTTAAAAAATAAATTCAGCAAAAAAAAATTGTACCAATAAATAACAGGTCAATTGAAAAGTTCCCGGCCTACCATAATAAAACACATTTTTTGTTGGCAAAATTCGCTTTTTATTTATTCAACATAGTTGCCTTCAAGGGTGATACACTGATTATAGCGACCCTCCAACTTTTCGATACCATTTTTGTTGTATGATTTGTCCTTTGCTTCAAAAAATAGGCCTCAGTTTCGGCGATCACCTCTTCATTCGACGAAAATTTCTTCCCAGCGAGCATTCTTTTGAGATATAAGAATAGGAAATAGTCGCTGGGGGCCAGATCTGTAGAATACGGTGGATGAGGGAGCAATTCGAAGCCCAATTCATGGATTTTCGCCGCTAGCGCGGCACCCACTTTGCACAGAGCTTTCTCATACCCAAATATTCGTGAATGATATGATGTACACGTTCACTTGATATCTTTAGAGTACCTGCTATTTCATTCGATTTTAATTTACGGTCATTCGAAATAATTTTTTGGATTCTTTGCTGTTTTCGTCCGTAACAACCTCTTTTTGGCGTCGTCCACAGCGTTCACCGTCTTCGGTGCTCATTTCACCACGTCTAAACTTAGCATACCAATCCTTGATGGTTGATTTTCCTGGGGCAGTGTCCGGAAATCCGTAATCAAGCCAAGTTTTTGCTTTAACTGTATTTTTTCCCTTCAAAAAGCAATATTTTATCAACATGCGAAATACCTTTTTATCCATTTTTTTCACAATAACAAAAGTTGCTTCACTCAAAATGCTATAATTCACAAACTAATGATCCGACAGCTGTCAATTGACCTGTTACAAATCCTCGAAATTCGCTTATTTAAAATCGATCCACAAGGTAATTGAAAGAAGTTATAACTTAAATAATTATATCTATAAAAATGTATTTTTAGTCTAGTTCGAGATCATAGATGTTAGCATAAATAGCTTTTTTCTTTAATTTGTGACTTAAATAGAGATTCTTATATGTATCACTTCCAAGAGCACGAAGAATGTTGATGAAGGTCGTAACTGACCACAAAATGTATTCCATTCGGCTAGTGTCTAAATAATGTTTTCTGTATATTCTCCATGATAACTAAATAAAAAAATAAGAATGTTTTTTCAAAAAAATTCTATAATCTCAAACCAGACCAAAAATACATTTTCATACATATAAGTATTAAAAGATCAACTATAAAATGAAAGCTTCACAAATTATTTTTAATTTTAAGCTGGATTCACCCTGATGGCGTTCTCCACTGTGCAGATTGCAGTTATACTAAAATAGAGATGGCATGATACAAAAAATTTTTAAGTGGAAAGGAGAAATGAGAAAAAATATTTCAAAAATCGATTGCAAAGCACTGATGTTTGTTATTTTCAACAAGTTTGCATTTTAATTTATTGAAATAATTTAAAAAAGAAATAAAAATACTTCATTATGTTGATGAAACTTCTTCATAAATATTTATGAAATTTCTGCATAAATATGAATATTTAAAAAAAACTTTCTTTATACGAAGAAGAAGTTTCTTCATATTAAGAAAAACAAGTCAAAATGGCTTAAATTCGGCTGTGACGAATCCTAAAATAATGTTCTCTACTGTTTTTGATACAAATAATGTAAAAAAAAACTTTTCAAGTAAAAACAGGGAAGTAAAAAAAATTTTTTCAGGTGAAAAACTTTTTAAGGATGCGAAAACAAATTTTTTTGTGGAAAAAAATTTTGAGGTGAAAAAAATTTTTTGAGGTTAAAAAAATTGTTTGAGGTGAAAAAAAAAATTTTAGTGGTAAAAAAAAATTTTTTGAGGTGAAAAATATTTAAGCTGAATATAAAATATTATTCATTTATGCACCAGTCGCTGCTATCAATTGTACCAAAATACACCAATTTGTATGGAAAATTTAGAGGTATATTCACATTTTCACTCATAACTTTTTAACCGCTGGACCGATTTTGCTCATTTTCAATACCAAACTCACTATAAATCTTGCGGTTAGGCCCATTATTATAACTTGACGATAACTAAAGTTAGGATGTTAACGGACAGATTATTAGTTTTTCGTTATTATAAGTATACTATAACCTAAAAGTGACCGTCAAGCTAAAGGTAGGTTCAGCTTACCTTTAACTTTAAACGTAAGGTTTAAGCATTTGAAGTTGCCACATTTTCTGCTCTGCAGTGTTGTTGCCGTGTATTTTTTTGACCGTATCTTTGCTGTTTGGTTTATTTCTGTGTTTGGCGTGGACAATGTAATTTTTTTACAACAAACATTTTTTTATTTTTTACACAAATCGAAGAAATTTTGTTTTTCGTTTGTACTTTTTGTTTGTTGTAAGTAAATAAATAAATAAAAGTACGTATTTTAAAGAATCATTTTAATTTGTCAAAAGTAATCGGTTTTTTCTCTGGTAATGCCATATTTTCAAAAAACTTAATTTTATTTTATAATTTTATTTTATAAGGAACCTTTAACTAAGACAAACCTTAAAGGCAAGTTGTAATAATGGGCCTCAATCTTACAATTTCTTGGTAGATGAAAAATATAGTCGAACAATGCTAGATTGGCAAGCTTGCTTCCTAGCTGCTCTGTATTCTTAAAATGTTTATGCTTAATTCAACTCTTGCGGCAAAGTTTCAATTATGGTATCTAATCTAAAATAAAGTGTTTCTTATTTCCCTCCACAAAAGTTATTGTACACAATAAGTAGTTACATAGACTCGTATAAGTTTGAAGTTGATACTCTATTTACTTATAACCTTGTGTCACAACTATAAAATATAAATCCTTTTAATTACACTGCGTAACAAATTTTTATTCGTCGCCGTTAGGGTTAATGGTCTAGATGCGAAATAAATTAAATATATAGCTAAAACAAAACCCCCCCCCCCCCCCCAAAGTGTTTTGCAAATTTGGCGTTGATTTTGTAATTTTATATCCTCTTGAAATATCTATTTTAATGGCGATCAAAAGGCGAAGTCACAAGACAGTCTAGAGATTTTTTTACCCAGATTTGTTTGTTATACTCCTGAACAATTGGGTGTTCGGTGAGCAGTTTACTGTTTTAAATGATCAAAATTGGTCACACGGTTCAAAAGTTCTTAGTTAAAATGTAAGGACACCTCGAAATTTTCCATAAAAAGCTAGAAAATTTCCAGGAGTCCTCACATTTCCAATCATAACTTTTAAACCGTTTGACCGAATTGTTCAGGAGTATAACAAACAAATATGGGTAAAAATTACTAGACTGTCCTGTGACTTTGGTGGTTTTGAAGAACTGATTTTACCATTGAGGCAGAAATTTCTTGTTGCACAGTGCTCCCAGCATTTGTGTACTTAATCGTATACAGGAACTGAACCCTGTGACACACTTATGACAGCTTTATGGGAATGTACATGATGGCTTTATGTACATTTAGATAATAGACATAAATATGTGTACACACAAATCCATGTTTTGTCATTGTAACAAATTTAAACTTCAACCATAGAACATTTTAAACTAAATGTAAGAAGAGATTTTCTTCTACCACTTCTGTTTGTATTGTAAAAGTTGTTTGTTTGTACAACTAATAATATACATTAATAGTTTAACTTAACATTAAAAAATTGCAACAAAATGAAATGATTTGATAAATTTTATAAAATTACTAGCTGACCCGGCAAACGTTGTTCTGCCTAGGAATAGGATTACATTATTATCTAGGTAGCTCGCACAAAGTTTGAATATTCTCACAATAATAGTACCCCAGATATGCAATAATAAATTTGTACTTCGTATGGGAGGTGCCACGCCCATTGCTTGGATCCCCCATATTTTTTGGAAGATTATGAATATTATTATCAAAGAAGCTCACACAAAGTTTGAAGACTCCCACTTTAATAGTACCCCAGATATGCAATAATGAATGTTTTCTTCGTATGGGAGGTGCCACGCCCATTGCTTGGATGGCACTCATTTTTTTGGGAGATTATGAGTATTATTATAAAAAAAGCTCACACAAAGTTTGAAGACTCCCACTGTAACAGTACTCCAGATATACAAAAATACATTTTTACTTCGTATGGGAGGTGCCACGCCCATTGTACCCATATAGGTCAATTGTGAATCTAAACCATTCAGGGATCAAATAAAACAGACACAACAAATTTCATCGAAATCGGCCCAGCCGTTAAGGAGGAGTGCAGTCACTAACACACGTACAGGAGAATTATATATATAAAGATTTAAAGAAAAGCAAATTGAAATTCAATAACGTAAACGTATCGTACCCCGTAAAGGTATTAAGTGAAATAATTAAACGATGAGTAAGGCGAATAGAGTATAAAATTTCTAATAGCAATTTCTTAAAATTTAAAAAAATGTGAGGAGCATATGGACCAGTAAATCATGGGAACCCATACTGGGGATGCGGGCATATGTGGACCCAATTTTCAACGTGCCCTTCCGTTGATCAAGTACTACCCGTCCGTATACGAGCTCAGTTCAACAAGCCCAGACTTTTTGAATGAAACTCAGGTTTTTTGGATAAAAATCATTTTATTTTTTAACGTTCTTCCGACTTTTTAATCCCTTCCAAAAAATAAGATTTATCGAGGTCATCAATCAAAGGTATTTTTTTCATCGTGGGAGTCAAATCTCTTTCCAACGAGCCATTTTTTTAGGTTTGGAAGCAAGATATAGTCACCCGGAGCGTAGTGGCAACATCAATTTAGAAAAAATAATATGTGTAAACTTTTCTCTTCCTCATACATATCGCAACGTCTCCCTTGGGTATTTTAAAAGCACCTAACCCCACCGATTTAAAATAAACAATCAGGGCTATTAACTAAAAACCTTCAACAATTTTTCCCAACTCCCTATCAGATGGCGAGCAACAACTGTTCTAAAATTTATTATCTCGCGCAATTACAGTATTGCCATATTTGAAGTCTTGCATTTTTCACCAACTTTCTCCTCTCTCCTCTATCTCCTTTCCAAAGAAAGCAACACATTACGAGGAATTAGTAGAAAGAATTTCCTCTATTGCTTCTTTTAAAAGAAAAAAAATCCATACAATAGTGCGGAGCAATTCGTAACCTAATTTATAGATTTTTGCCATTGAAACTGCACATGCGTTTATGGTCAATTGTGAGCAAACGCGACATCCATCTTACGGAAAGCTTTCTCATACCCATGAGATCATTCAAAATTGAAACCACTGAGCTATGTGAGATGCGTATGGCTTCCACAATCTCCCGCACTTTTAATCTCCGGTCGGCCAACAACATATCGTGAATTTTTTTTTTTAATTGTTTCGGGTGTAGAGACTTCAACTGGGCGACCAGAACTTCCGGCATTTTCTGTGCTTGTACGGCCACAACTAAATTCAGTAAACCACTTTTTTACAATTGAAACTGATGTTCCAGAGTTCCTTAAGGCTTTGTTTTGAATGATGATTTTTAGCAGACGAAATTCACTAGTTTCCATTTTCTCCTCAAATCACGCGATAGTCTGCTATCAATGGCTGTCAAACGCTAACTAAATGACTCAGCTCGTTTAAATTTTGACAGGAGTCAACTGACAGATGCCTGTTGATTGAGGCAGCGCTATCCTCGTGCTAGGCGAAGTTCTTCGGGAAAGGATGCAACAGAAAAATCTTCCTGGGCACGAGCGACATGTGATCAACGAACGCGCAGACAGGTTGGTTAACTGCAGAGACCATCGTCACTTCTTTGGCCCTGAACCTTTCTGTAGTCTACCTGCTAGGTATATCATAGAAAAACTTAGGATGTGGAAGTAATTCCGAAATGATACCAGTGCCCAGGTGACAAGATTCATCGCTCCATCTAGTGGAAACTCCAGGAAACTTCCTTTCGTGAATCCCGTTCACAGAAAGAAGTCTACTTAACAGGATTTTTCACTAGACACTGTAAGCTTAGGTATTATTCAAGAACTTGAGGTCTGTATGTAGGTTCAGCGAATTGGATGTTGAGACAGCGGATCATATAATCTGTGTAAATCCTTGCCTTCGCGGCAGAAGATTACAATTCCTTGGTGGATATACAATATTCCCACTTAGAAATTTGGATTAGTATCATTGGTAGGCGGATTAGCATCATTGGAATATTTAAGGCAAAATGAGGCTACACAAAACCTACAATTCTTGTCGCGATGCGAAGGGCCTTTCTAATTTAATCTAAACTTGAAAAAATGTATATAAGTATGAAACTGGACAAAACCTTAAATAACTTGATAATCAAGGCCATTGCAGGCCATGTGCAATTCTAATAATAGCTGTACTTGTGTGGCATGCCTATAAACTAGGGTTGACACATGGCTTGGAATGGCCTTGATTGATTGTTGTCAAGTTTCCAGGTGAAATAGTATATGTCAACTTAAAAAGACTTTTTAAGAAATTGTGAACTATTGTAGTTTACACACAACAGAGTAAATTTTACCCAACTTATAGTAGAAGTACAGTTTTCTTAAGTTCGGTATATTCTTGTTTGCAGGCTACAGGTACATCATATTCATGGTTTTCTTATAAATATACCTAGCATGCTCTTACTTCACCTTCTAAATCCAAAAGGAGGACTAAAAACCGAGACCGACTGATCATAAATTTTTTTGTCTATCACATATGCAACTGTCATCAAAATCAGAAGGTTAAGCTTGGAATAATTTTCTTGTAGGATCTTCCCATTTAATTTATTCGGCTTTCTAAATACATGATTTAAAATAAAAATTAAGTTTCTTATTTAAAAAAAAAATCCTTCTTAAGTTGAATTTCTTTTTAAAAATTCTGTTCACAATCAAATAGCTTTATAAGTGTATAACTTTTATCTGCATCAAATTTTAAGTATCCTTTTCTTGCACTTTCTTTACCAATGATTTACGTACGTGACTATGGATGACCACGTCGAATAAATGGATTGTTGTTTCATTGGCAGCATATTTTGGCTGGTATTAGGTATTCATTGTCTATAGCGATTATAGTCAACCACTAACCTGTTGTTGGTATTTTTCATTCGATTATAAAGTAAATTGAAAATCTTGTACATGTTATTGTAGTTACTTAACTGCATTTTAAAATTACGATGTTTCGTATTTTAAAATCTTATTTCTATTCTTTGTAGGAAGCTGTCATTTATAAAACAATGTATTTCAGTTGCAGTTGCATTTTTAGCATGCAGTGGTTTTCATGTGGTATCAGGACAATATTATATTTCGTACTTTGTAAAATATTTTCACAACGAATGGGTATTAGGAAAAGATTTAAGCTTTTATAAAGTTTTATTGATTCATTAAACCATTAAGAACAAGTATTGATTGTCTTAATATAATTCGATTCGAAGTAATTTCTATATTTAGTTTTTACCTTAAAATTAAGTTATTTAATTTTCGGATTGTTTGCAATTAAAGAATCATGGTATTAGTTGTATTATACTACACTCAGAAAAAAAAGTTAGTACAAAAATTTGTAAACGGTTTTCAATCCCACTCTAATATTTTTGTACTGATTTTTAGTAAAAAATTATTATTTAGCAAATCTTTTTGCTATTTACATTTTACAAATTACAGAATTTTTACAGAATATTTACAAATTTTTGTTGCTAATTTCAGAAATCATTTTACAAATTTTTTAAAACCGATTTGCTAAAATTAGCAAAAAAAAAAATACTAATTTTAAAAAAGTGGATATTGAAGGAAATGTTATTTCTAATTAAAACTTACACCTACAAACTTAAATTGCCTTAAAATGTTAAATATTAAAAAAATGGATCGGAAGTGAATATACCGACTCATGTCTGAAAATAGGACATCCACTTAAAATAGCACTAAAAAGTTTTTTTTTGTTTTAAAAATCAGCCCTAAAAATAATTAGAATTTGACCTTAAAAGTAAAAAAAAAATTGACCAAAATATTTTTCAAAACAGAAATTACCAAATTAAAACAAAATGATTAATTCGTTTTTTAAAAAATATATTCAAAATTTTTGATGCTCGATAAGAAAAATAAATTCAAAGCTTTTTACTAATATTAATAAAATTTAGTAATTTTTTTTTGCTGATTTTAGCAAACAGATTTAAAATTCCACTTTACAAAAAGTCTACTAAAATTTAGTAGCGGCTGCTAATTTTTCTACTAATATCATTGTACTACACGTCAGCAGACATGTGTTGCTAAGATTGGCAAAAAATACCGCTGGGCTCAAATTAGCAGAATTTCCCGTAATAACAGCAAAATTTTCAGTTGCCATTACAGACTTTTTTTGGTGAGTGTAACAAACATAAATTTACACGAATTGCAAGAATCTGGTGCATATAGGGATCCAAAAAACGGTACGGACCGAAAACGGTACGCAAACGGAACGTATTGTTTGTTGGGTTGTATCGGTAAATTTCGAAACAACTCATTACTTAGGGAGATCAAAAAAGATTTAATCGATGTTGCTATATCTTTAAAATGAAATGATATAATTTAATTTGTTAATGTTTATTTGGATCTTTTAGTTTTTTTCATTAATTTTTGCAGATTAAAAAATGATCCAAATAAAAGTATATTTTTTAAAAATTAACTAAGCTTAGTTTCTCTATTATAAATCACAAATATTCCCATTATTTATCATATGGCTACCACGGCTGGCTTCGCAGTAGCTTATCCTGTCTGTTCAATTTTGCAAGATTTGTTGACAGTTTCTGGTGTTATCTCACGAATGTCTCAGACGATATCAGCCTTAGGGGTGTGGATCGTTTCTGGATTATTTACGTATCATAAGCCTTTAACTTCATCCTACAAGAAAAAAATTCAAGGCATCAAATCGCAGCTCCGAGTCGTCCAGTTGACATCGTCAAGATGGCTGATAACACGATTGCCAAACTTAGTGACCACAAGATCGATTGTTTGATGAGTTGTGTTACATGGTGTGCCCTGCTGAAATCAAAGTTTATCCAAGTTTATTTCATCCATTTTAGCCCAAAAAAAAGTCCGTAATCATGGTTCTGTAGGGCTCGTCGTTGACTAAAATGGCGTTTTCAGCTGCAAATGAGCAAATAATGCCCCAACTTCAAAATCCACACCAAATTGTCAACCTCTGTGGATGCATTGGATTCTCGACAATGACATGCGGGGTTTCTAATCCCTAGATAAGACAATTTTGTTTGTTGAGATGAAAATGCGCTTCGTCAGAAGAGATGATTTTTCGGCCAAATTCGATGTCCGATTGGAGCTTCAGCAAGGTCCAAACTGAGAAGCCATAACGAAGTGGATGGCCTTCAATTGCCGAGTCAATTGTAATAATCAAAAATCTTTGTTCAAAATTCTCATCAAGCTGGTGCGTAAAATTCAAAGTTGTTAAGATTCATTTTCTTGGATTGAGTTACACACTTGCGGCCACAGCAGCCACATTCTCATCGGTACGTACTGTACGACAACGGAGACCATGAGTGTTGCTCTCTAGCAAGCCAGCGGTGGGTGCTCGATTTCGGCCAACAAACGCACTGACTTTGGCAATAAGTTGACAATATTTTCCAACGTTGGTGAAGGGTGTAGGGACTCATTTTGGTCGGCGGTTATATGATACCACACCATGACAATGTCCCAAAATGCAAAAACGTACTCTTTGATTTTATATATGCAGATTACAAAGGTTCGGCATTTGTCAAATAGTAGGTTTTTTCCCCAAGATCAATTTAAGCTTTTGCAAGTCCAATTGGGTTTTAGCAGATTTAAGGGAAACGATTTGCTTTGAAATCAGGAAAATTTGCTGAATTTTCTCCTGTGTTCTTTTCGTAACCGAAGCTTTTAAATTTGCACAAAGTTTTATTTGGACGCTGCTTACTATAAAATCTCTATACTTACCCTTCCCCTATGATGATACTGGCAGTAAAAAATCTATCAGTGTCAAATAACATATGATTTAAATAGATAGCATAGATAGATAGATAGTATTTGGAATCTGTATATGGGACCACTGTTCATCGTTCTGGAGAAATAAATTCTCTATGAGAGCTTCCAGACCAAAGCGATGACGGCGGCTATGGTGCGAAACTAACAGCTTAATCGGCATAAGCCATAAGGATTTTTCAGAACGATGGGTCTTGTATTAACCAAAATTTAAAACATACATTTTGTGTGGGTGCGTGCTGGCTCAATAAAATCGAAACTACATTCTGGTTTCCAAATGCTGTGAAATTTAAAAAAAAAATTTAAATATTTTTCAAAGAAATTTAAAAATTTTTTCTCATTTTGTATTTACTTTGGAATTTATTTAGCCAACCTCGCCCAGGTGCTTATGATAATTTTGATAATCCGTTTCCAATTTATTAATTTGTCGCAATCTCGTTGATCAGGGTTCAGTATCGCTCACCTGTCAGAGATAAAAATGTCGAAAATGGGCCTGGTGGTTCACAATAAATTTGGACAGAAAATTATATATTGCAAAAGAGTCACAAGTACTCCGCGTTTTTTGAGAAGTATAGCGTTCTATGAAAATAAAAGTTTTAGCATCCTCTGATAGGGTGACAATACATTTTGGACCACCTTGTATTATTTAAATTTAATAAAGTTAATTAGCTTGTATTTATATATTTAAATTAAATAAGTGTCACACAATCTATTATTTAAATTAACATTAGCATTAATTAATTTCATTATTATTTTGTAATTTTTTGTTTTGATTTACACAAAAGTAAATATATACTTATAAATTAAATACATACACGCATAACATACATATTTACAAATACACACACACAACTAGTATATATACATACTAGAGGCTACGGTCAGAACCGGTCGACCGGTTTTTACGGTCTACCCGGTCGACCCGACGAGTTAATATTAAACAAATTTATTTAAGTTGTGGAGCAAAAATGTTCCAAAACTTAATGTTAAATTAAGTAAGTTCTGCGCTTTTCATACATTTATATAAAAATGGCACGGTCTGTTTCGGTCCCATGTCCGCCGTCTTTATGACTTGGTTCGGAATGGACTAAAACTTTGCAGAAATATTTGCGGTTTTCACTCTCGGTGGTATATTTACAACCCTTGTATATTTACAACGATTTTATACTACAAAGCGTGAACGACTTTTTCGTGTATTTACTTCCCGCATAAACACAGCTATTGTAAACTAATGAATCAGCTGATTTTTTTTTTTTTTTTTGCTTTTCATCAATTTGAAAACTTAAAATATCAAAAAGAATTTGAAGTTAACAAAAATGCCCATAATTACGGAAAAAAAGTAAAATTATAAATTTTTAAGAACCAAATGCAATTAACCAAATAGAATTTAAAAAGATTCTGGGTTTGAAGATACGGTATTACTTCTAATAATAAAACCCAAAAGCTGCTGAATTTCACTATCGGTCCATCTGTTATTACAAATGTTTTTACGCTTTAGTTTTAAGTTGAGTTTTTCATTATTTTGATCCATTATTCAACTTTATTATTTTAATAGTGACCACAAAATGAAAAATAAAAAAATCAAACAATAGTTTTGGCGGATAAACGATCAGCTGTTTTAGGCCCATTATTATAACTTGCCGATAGCTAAAGTTAGGATGTTAACGGACAGATTATTAGTTTTTCGTTATTATAAGTATACTTTAACCTAAAAGAGACCGACGAGCTAAAGGTAAGTTCATCTTACCTTTAACTTTTACCGTAAGGTTTAAGCATTTAAAGTTGCCACATTTTCTGCTCTGCAGTGTAGTTGCCGTGTAGTTTTTTGCTGTTTGGTTTTTTTCTGTGTTCGGCGTCGACAATGTAAATTTTATATAACAAACATTTTGATCTTTTACACAATTCGAAGAAATTTTGTTTTTCGTTTTTATTTTTTGTTTGTTGTAAGTAAATAAATAAATAAATAAAAGTACGTCGTTGCCACTACGTATTTTAAAGAACCATTTTAATTTGTCAAAAGTAATCGGTTTTTGCTCTGGTAATGCCATATTTTCAAAAAACTTAATTTTATTTTATAAGGAAGTTGTAATAACCAAAAAGACCTAAAGGTCACTTTATTCCTCACTTTACACTCACCAAAAAAAGTCTGTAATGGCAACTGAAAATTTTGCTATTATTACGGGAAATTCTGCTAATTTGAGCCCAGCGGTATTTTTTGCTAATCTTAGCAACACATGTCTGCTGACGTGTAGTACAATGAAATTAGTAGAAAAATTAGTAGCCGCTACTAAATTTTAGTAGACTTTTTGTAAAGTGGAATTTAAAATCTGTTTGCTAAAATCAGAAAAAAAATTACTAAATATTATTAATATTAGTAAAAAGCTTTGAATTTATTTTTCTTTACGAGCATCAAAAATTTTGATTATATTTTTTAAAAAACGAATTAATCATTTTGTTTTAATTTGGTAATTTCTGTTTTGAAAAATATTTTGGTCAATTTTTTTTTACGTTTAAGGTTAAATTTTAATTGTTTTCAGGGCGGATTTTTAGAACTAAAAAACCTTTTTAGTACTATTTTAAGTGGATGTCCTCTTTTTTTAGACATGAGTCGGTATCTTCACTTCCGATCCCTTTTTTAATATATGTAAAATTTTAAAGAAATTTAAGTTTGTAGGTCTAAGTTTTAATTAGAACTAACATTTCCTTCAATATCCACTTTTTTAAAATTAGTAATATTTTTTGCTTATTTTAGCAAATGGTTTTCAAAAATTTGTAAAATGATTTCTGAAATAAGCAACAAAAATTTGTAAATACTCTGTAAAAATTCTGTAATTTGTAAAATGTAAATAGCAAAAAGATTTGCTAAATAATTTTTTACTAAAAATCAGTACAAAAATAGCACAGTGCGATTGAAAACCGTTTTCAAATTTTTCTACTAACTTTTTTTTTCTGAGTGTAGCTAAAGTTACCTTTAACTAACACGCACCTTTAAGGCAAGTTATAATATTGGGCCTTAGTCTTGTAAATGTACATGTATTTACTATACCTTTTGGACTTGTATTTTAACCACAACCTAGTAAATTTTAGTTCTATATATTTTAGGTCTGTACGAGGTAATTCTGAGTAAAGTCTGGTAAAATGACAGTAAGCAAACAATTCTCTCACAAAACCATAAAAATGCCCAAAATACTGCGAACGCACAAAATCACATTTTATACTCAAAAATAAACGTCAAATTTATTCATATTAAAAACCAGATTAATTAATAAATATATATGAAATCGCAAATATCTACTTACATTTTTAAATGTATTTTTCATTTTTAAGAAGGAAAAGTTCTTTATAGTACATTTTTATTTAACTTTAATTTTTTTTCAAAAATGCCAAACAGCTGATTTATTAGCAACAGCTGATGATTTAACAATTTTATCATTTAACCCAAACAAAAAGTAAGGGTAAGTTCTGGTAAAATGAGAAACACAATTACTCTCTCATGAACGCTCTCATTTACTCAATTTTTATTATAAGAAACGCTTCTGGCAGGGATGGAAAATATGTTTTCTGTTATTGTACCAACCAGACAAACAAATTGTACTTTTTCGATCCTCACGGTACCATAATTATTTTTTTTTTTTTAACAATTTTATCGTATTGAGTCAAATTTGCTTAGACACTAAAAAGATTTAAAAAAAAATTAAATTGACGGGATGAAACAAAATTTATCGTTAATTTTATGTATTCGTATAATTACCACAAAACTTTGTAAAATTTTACTCTAATTTTTATAAATGTCACACCTTTTTTTTCTGTGTATCCGCCTCCCTTGGAGGGCAATTTAACCTTTTCAGGATTTGCTATTAAAAAATTTAAAGGCATTTAATAGCTTTTTAACAATAATACACTTTTTTCTTCTTTTGTTTTTAGAGGTAATTTAAAATCAGCTGTTCAATGTTGCCACTTCCGAATATTTTAATACAATGTGTATGAAAACATTTGGTACATTTGATGTGACACCAATTTAGAACCGGTACAACTTAAAACTGACTTTATTTTTTACTATAGAAGCTGCATAAATAAAAACAGGTTTTTAATTTAAAGTTGCTTTAAAAAAAAGTCGACTTTATGTTGTGTTGATTTATCAAGTTATAATTGAAAATTTGAAAAAATTTCAAATTATACTAAATGAGCCACGGTACCAACTAAGGTAAAAATGTACCAAAAAAAGTACAATTGTACCATATTTTTCATCCCTGCTTTCTGGTACAATTGGGTTCCCGCGGGCACCCGCGGTAACGTACGTCGAAGAGACCTTTTGTCGTTGTGGTGTAGTTAATGGTAGTACTTTTACTATATCAACAACCTTTACAAGGTCTACAAGGGTATTTTACTACCAAAAGTGAAAACTCTTATTATATCTGTAATTCTGATTTGGAGCTGTAAACTTTTTTTAAGTTGTGGAACTAAAAATATTCCAAAACTGGCTCTCAGATTTAGAAAATCATGTACCTGTCAATTAATATGAAAATGCCAATATTCTGCATAATTTTGACATTTTGCCATGAATATATATAAAATATATATAAATTGTAGTAATTTTTCTATTATTTAATTTAAAGAAAAAAGTATTAAAAACGTACATTTGGCAAATATACTACAACCCGGTTTTGAACGGTCGACGGTAAAACCAGGTAATGGGAGGCTCTAGTATATATGTATGTTTGTAATGTATTTAAAATGTATGCATAATTTATAAACTATTGTAGGTGTAAATAAAATATTTTTGTTGTTTTTTTTATACACCCCTGTCACAGAATTCACTTTGATATAAATTTACGAGTTTTTCTTGCTGTTGGCATAGAAAAGCAAAGTAAAAATAATTTTAATGCACTTTTTTCTAATAAATATGTATTAAGGGATAAAAAGCTGATTTTTTGTTTAAAATAAATCATTTTTAAAAACATCTTCAAATTTGTTTTAGTTTTGCGTAAAAAAAATTAAATTCTTTTAACTGAAATAAATAAGAGTATTTCTATATTTCACTGAAGGTTAATGATCGATTCACATGCTAACTAACGATCCCTGACCATCCATATTTACTACAGGTTGGTTGAAAAGTTCCTGCGCTCACCAAGAGATGGCACTGCTAGCTCCAAACTTTTTTTTCTCAAGTTGGTATAACTGTCCTGAGAGCACATGCAAAGTTCCAAGTCATTCTGTCAATTCTTTCTTTGTTTACAAGCCATTTGAAGTTGACGTGTCATTGATTTTTTTTAATATGGAAAAAATTGAATATCGTGCAGTCATTAGATTCTTTGTTTTGAAGGGTTTAAAAGCAAAGGAAATTTATGAACAATTGTTAGAAGTGTATAAGGAGTCCTCACCTTCAAAACGCACCGTTAAATTTTGGGCTGGTGAATTTAAACGTGGTCGTACCAGCCTTGAAGACGATCCACGCGAAGGACGACCAAAAACTGCAACCACAGCAGAAATCATTGAGCAGGTACATAATATGGTTAGTGAAGATCCAAGTTTGACTAAGCGTGAAATTGCTAATGCCATAGGCATCTCAAACGAACGAGTACTCCATATTTTACATGAATAATTACGTATGAAAAAACTGTTTGGAAAGTTAGTGCCGCACACTTAACAATTCAACAAAAACTGGATCGAAAACAAATTTCCCAGCGTAATTTGGAGCGTTTTAAGCCGAATAAAACCGACTTCTTGCGTCGTTTTATAACTATGGATGAAACTTGGATCTACCACCATGATCCTTAATTGAAACAAGAACGTTTACAGTGGACTAAAGCTGGTTGTTCAGCTTCAAAGCAGGTGAAGTCACAACGATCAGCAAAGAAGGTTATGGCATCAGTTTTTTGGGATGCAAAAGGAATTTTGTTGATTGATTATCTTCAGAAAGGTAAAACAATCAACTCTGAATATTATTGCAGCCGTTTGGAAGAGCTGGATGAAAAAAGTCGTGAGAAAAGACCTGATTAAAAGAAGAAAAAAATAATTTTTCATCAAGACAATGCACCTGCTCACAAAAGTGTTTTGACGATGGCTAAATTAAATTCAAAGAATTAAAGTACGAATTGCTTGAACATCCACCGTATTCACCAGATTTGTCTCCCAGTGACTACTATCTCTTTAGAAATCTCAAACAATTCCTTCGTGGAAAGCTTTTTCGTCGAATGAAGAGGCCATAGCAGCCGTAGACGGCTATTTTGCAGAGCTTCCGGAAAACCATTATAAGGATGGGATAAAATTATTGGAAGATCATTGGAACAAGTGTATTGAGCTTCTAGGAGATTATATTGAATAAAAAAATATATTTTGTAACAAAAACAGTATTCTTTCATTTCGAGCGCAGGAACTTTTCAACCAACCTGTATTTTCCAGTATTGAGGATAAGAAATGTAATTTTCAAAAGACAATTGAGAAATATTTAACAATTCGTATCACCAATTCTGCGGAATAGTAGTTAGAGTCAGTCCGCGTGTAAATTGTCCCTTAAACTATTTATTTTTTGTTAATAATAATAACCCAAAATTCTTTTTAAAGTTTTTGAAATTGAGTTTTCAAATAATTTGTATATAAAAGAAATATTTGTGTGAAATTTAAATTTTAATTTCGTGTATTTTTCATTCGAATTAAAAACGAAACTTTTCTAGAACATCAGTGTTAGTTTATTAATGCAAACGATTAGTTTTTTTTGCAGATTATATTGTTTTTATTTAAATTAATTGCTTTTATTATTTTTTGTAATTTGTTTTTAATATGGCTGTGTACATGTTACGCATAAAGTATACAATGCTATTTTATTATTCGATTTTCATATTTAATTTATTTTAATTGTTTTCATTATTATAAACAGTAGTTTGTTTTAAATTAAATAAATTTAATTATGTAAACTAAAAGGTGTTAAATTATAAAATTTTTTTTTTGTTGTATTTAATTGAATGCACTTAAAATTAGTTAATATTTTGTTTTTTTTATTACTATTTTTTTAAATCTATTTTTATGAAACAATGAAAAATTTCACCACTAACAATAATAATTTAAAAAATACTGATTTAAATTAAGGAAATTTAAAATAAACTCAAGTGAATAACAACAACAAAAATATCAATGCCGGCACAGAATTACAACGTGGCGTATAAAGTTTGTCGTTGTGAAAGAAAATACGCCATTAATAAAGTCATGATTATTTGGGTGTAAAGAATACCTCCGGAGTATCTTTTTTACTTACTAAAAACGTTATATATTTTTGTTTTTACATTAAGGTCTTATAAAAACAATAAAAATTTATATAAAAATAATTAAAATCAAATAAATCGCTAAAATTGAAAAAAACTCGCCAAATTGCAAAAAAAAATATCCGTCTAATAAGAAAATAAAAAACTTTAGAAAATTGCTACAATTTAAAAAATAATATTCGAAAAATGCTAAAATAAAAAAAGTACGCCAAAATATAAAAAAAATCGTTCAACTTTAAATAAAAAATTGCAAAAATTTAAAAAAAAAAACTGCTAATATAAGGTTTTGCAATTGAAGTGGGTAGATGTTGGCAACTTGTGATCGCCATGTTGTTTTGGCGACATTCAGTTAAGCTGAAATTTCATTCCCCCTGTTGTCGCGTCAACGCTACACTTTATACGCGTTACTGAAATTCAAGTTACATGCGACGTTTTTACGCTTTTGTTTTGATCTGCTGTAGTGTAAATTTGTTGAAAAAAATAAATTTAATTATATTACCTGGTAAATTTAATTCCTTGGCTATAGAATTCCAAGCAGCAGCTCGCTTAAATTTATTTCTATAAAAATGGAGCTATTTTTATAAAGAACTTTGTGTTTTTTATAGCTTCAAATAGTGGTATGGACTTCCAGCTTTACTGGTGCCAAAGCACTATGACAAGTTGCACGATTGAGCAGCACGTACAAATGAAAAAAAAATACAAAAATTAATGAAAAATGAAAGATCATATTTAGCGACGAGGCACATTTTTGGATGAATGGCTATGTTAAAAAGCAAATTTGCGGTATATGGGAAGACAGCAGCCCCCTCGAGGTTCTCCAGCTGCCAGTGCATCCACAAAAATTACTGTTCTAGGCTGATTTTGCGCCGGTGGCGTCATTGCTCCGTACTTTTTTTTAAACGACGTTGGTGAGGCCATCACCGTCAACGGTGAGCGCTACAGCACAATGATAACCGATTTCTTTTGAACGAAATTGAACGATATGGACGTAGATAAGTGGTTCAAGCAGGATGACGATACCTGCCACACAGCAGACGCCACGTTAACATCTACCCGCACTTATTGGAAAACCCTTTCTTTAAAAAAAATTTCAATGTTAAAAAATCCTAAAATTATATAAAACGCCAAAATTAAAAATTCCTTATAATTAAAAACAATCGCCAAAATTATAAAAAAAATCCACAAAATTAAAAAATCGAAAACAAAAATCGCTAAAGAAAAATTTTTTGTACCAGAGGTCTCAAGTTTCGAGTTAGATTTTTGTTTATCTACAGAACTATTTCTTCTAGACAGTAAGAGAGATGTTCAATTTTTTAGATTTTTTTTTTTTTTTTTAATTTTTACAGTTTTACAATTTTTTTTAAATTTTAGCTATTTTTTGTCAATTACATTTATTTAAATTGAAAGTTTTTTAATTTTGACGATTTTTCCCAAATTTTGCCTTTTTTTTTGCCATATTTTCCATTTTTTGCGATTTTTTTAAATTTAAGGGATTTTTCTAATTTGGCAATTTTTTATAAATTTAGGCGTTTTCTACATTTTAAGAAATATTTTTTAATTTCAACGATTTTTTTAATTTGATCGATTTTTTTTTAATTCTAAAAATTTTATTAATTTTTTACCTAATTTTGGTGATTTTTTTTTTAATTATGTAAATATATTTTTTTAAACATATTTTTACAAATTAATGATTATTAACTGAAAATTGTTTTGTTGTTTTCTTCTTTTATTTGTAAAGAAATAGCTCAATTAACTGCAATAAAAAAGCATAATTTTTAATTTTCCATTTTTTTCAACATCGAATAAGAAAATCAAATGACATTCCCCTGAAAAAAAAACAAACGATTGAATTCCCAAATTGTAAATCGAATTAATTCGTTTTGATTGTTAAAATCGAATAATATAAATTGATTAAATTCTTTAGAAGAGAATTGGATCGAATTAGTACCAAAAAAATTAATTCTCTGCAAATGTTAAAAAAAAAATCGTTCAAATCGTATTCTATATTTAGAGAATTCATTCAAAATAGTAGTCAATCTTTATACTATTTTAAAATCCAATTTTCCATCTAAGAACATCACATTTCTTATGGCAAATAGCAGGACATTTATCATAGAGTAATTAAATTTTACTCTTCACTAAATTTACATGAACAAGTTTTAAGTTTTTTTACATTAAAAAACATTGTTCGGATTGAAGTGAGGAAATTCGAAAATATTTATTGCAGCTTTTGGTTCTAAACAAAATTTTCCGAAAAAAATAAAATAAATTATGAATTAAAATTTACCTCTTTTTTCCGATCAGCTTTCCTATATAAATCAATAAAGAGAAATGCATAATTTTTGTTTTTAAATTTTTGTTTTGCATTGCAGAAATATTAGGAAAAAAAATTATATATTTTTTTTTTTGAAAACTTTAAGGGCACTATTTTCTATACTCGCAAGATTTTTAATTTAATTTTCTTTTTACATTTTATTCACTATTTAACATAATGACATTTGATTTAATATTTTCCTTTAATTTATACATTGCTTTTTTACTGCTCTTCTTATTTATATTTTAACGGCATATATGCTCTCTAACAACAAAAACGCTTTAATAAATGCACTACAGACCAATACATTTTTTTAATTGAATAAACGAATTGAAGAAACAACTAAAATGCCCGATACCCGAATAATGATTGAATTTGCAACAGCATTTTATCGTATATATTAAAGAAATTTTTAACAAAAAATATTAAGCTACACTTGAAGCATATATTTGTTTAATTATAATTAATTTTTCTTCACTTTTTAAACAATTGTAATGAAATACCGACGAATATAACTCCCGTACATAATTTTCAAGGAAAAATATTGCGCGAAACTAAAATTGTGTCATTGGTAAACCAAGTAGTTCAATTGATTAATTCACTTAACTGGTAGAATTCTCTGCAAAACACTCTTTTAGTTCAATTAATTTTGTTTGGTAGGGGACAATTTTATTTCAATTTTAATTGTTTAACAGGTGTTTGATTTTTTGTTTTTTTTTTTGTAAACATATTTAAAGTAACATGTTTCTTTATTTTATTATAATTAATCTGAATTTCTGATATTTTGTATCTTTATTAACTAAAAGCAATAAAAAAAAGAAGAATAACATGCAAAAGCGAAGGATTGAGAAACAGGGTACTAATTCTGAATGATATGCGAAGCTGTGAAGCAATGAAAACTGAATAGTTTATTAATCACTGCGAACTGTTAAAAACTGTCATTTGTTAATATTATTTTCAAATGAGTAAAGCAATGAAAAAAAAACTTTTCAAGCATTTAAAAACTTAGAAAACAAATGAAAATTTTAAATGTAAGCATAAATTCAAAATCGTTCTATTAAATCGCGTTTGCTATATATTAACCTTTCGTTGGATCCAGGGAAACATACTTTTGGCTCCGTATTGAAACGGAGTGGTTCAAAATACTTTATTGTTTATGAATTTTAATTATACATAAAATTACTTTTTGTTTGAGTATAACAATGTCGGTAAATTTTTTTAAATTTAATAATAGGTCCATTCGAGTAATTTCCTTAGGCAAGTTCAGTAAGAATTATACAGCTACAAATTTGCCGAGAGTAAGATAAATTTACTCTCAATAAAAAAATCTTAAAAACTACGCGAACGGAAAATTTGCAACAGTTTAAAAGTTTGATTTTACCACCAAATGCTCTCAACATGGAACTGTTAATTTATTCTCCGTTTTTTTTTTTTTTTTTTTTTGTTAACTGATTATTTGTTAATTTTTAAAATTATTCAGTAATCGAACGCAATTAATATTATTGTTTGGAAAATATCAGAAAAGAACAACATTTTCTTTTTAAAAAGAGAATTTGTTATTTTATATTAAGTACTAAAATAAACGAAAAATCTATTGTTTTTACTGACTTTGTCAGTTAATTTATTAATTATTAATAATAAACGATATATGTATTCCCCTTTTTAGCAGATTTTCGATTGTTTAGGCTTAAAATCCTGAGATTTCAATGGAAATCTCGCACTGAAATCTCGACCGTTTAAAGTTATCGAGATTGACGGTTTGACAACCACAGTTTTTTTTTTTTTTTTTGTAAACAAACCAACATAAAAAATAACCTCAAATTAATATTTATTTATTCTTTGGCGTATTACAACTTTCATTATTTTATATAAAGATCTTATGCTAGTTATGTTAGTAAATTTGATTTTCTTTTAGACCTACAAGCTAGAGTCAAGATTTTTCAATATGTATATTAATGTGAGTCAAAGCTTCGTAGCTTGAATTCTATTTTGAATGAATTTCCCCAAAAATTGAATTCAATTTACTTTTTAATTAATTGAATTCCCTTTTAAAGATTGGCAGATAATTCATTCTTTGGAATTTCAAGCGATTGTAAGGAATTTAATCAATTTATGTCATTTGGTTTTACCAATCATTCAATTCAATCATTATGAATTCATTCGATTTACAATTTGGAAATTCAATCCATCATTCGTTGGGTATTTAACTGATTTTTACACAATCGATTTGGGATTGTTCACGTCATTGAGCAGTTTGAGAATGACATTCGATTTTCTTTATTCGATTTACAAAAAAAAAATGGGAATATTAACAATTATGTGATTTTATTACAGTAAATTTTACAATTTCTTATATATTAAAGCAGAAAACAACAAAAGCAATTATTGAATTCACAGATAAAAATTATTAATTTGTAAAAATAAATCGTCAAAAGTAAAAAAAATTCGCCAAAATTGCAAAAATAAAAAAAAATTATTATAGCCAAATATAGCTCTCTCTCTCTCTATGCAATGAAGAATTCTCAAGATAAACTCGATCTAAAATATTGCCAAGTAACTGAGAACTTGAGACCTCTGGTGCAAAAAATGTTTCTTTAGCGCGTTTAGTTTTCGAGATACCAACGATGAAAATTGTATATAAGCAATTCAATTCGATTTCTTTTTTTTAATTTTGAAATAATTTTCAAATATTAGCAAATTTTTATTAGTTTGACAGTTTTTTTAAATTCTAGCTTTTTTTAATTTTTAAATATTTTCCAAATATTAGCGAATTTCTATTAGTATTTTTTTTTTTTTAATTGTAGCGTTTTTTAAATATTCACGACTTTTTAAAAATTTTGGGAATTTTTTTTCAATTTGAGAGTATTTTTGAATTATAGCAATTCTTCAATTTTGGTTTTTTAAATTTAAGTGATTTTTTTTTTCAATTTGAACGATTTTTTTCAATTTGAGCCATTTTTTCCAATTTTTTCATTTTTTTATTTTTGGAGATTCTTTATTTTGGGGATTTTTTAACATTTTTTTTGGATTGACAAATTGAATGATGAAAAATGATTAAATTCATTTAAAATCAAATCAATTGAGACTGACTAAGAATTCATTCCTATACAAAAATTTTTAGTTTGAGAATTCAATAATTCCATAGTCAATCAAAATGGAAAATCGAATGAAGGATTGAATTATTTAGAAACTATGATGGAAGGAAAACAGCTGAGTTGCAATACTTTCTTCTTCGTTGTTTTCCCCTGCCAGAAGCAAAAATTAGAACCACGCCATACTTTTTTTTATTAGTAACACATTTTAATTAATAAATTATTATTTTTTTTTTATATTTTGCCCGTTGTTGGCCAAAGTTGCCACTTTTTCATGCAAACATTTTACAAAATAAGCAGTGTTGCATTCTGTAAAAGTCTCCACATTAGCGAGATTTTCATGAGATTTCTTACAAATCTCGTGAATTTGCGAGATTTCATTTGTATAGAGAATCTTAAGATTTTATTTTATTTATTTATAATTACATTAATTAATTTTACACGAAATTCGTGGTTTGAGATATAAAATATTATAAAATCCACCTTCACACGATGTTGTTTTGCTTTCTCATTAAAATGAAATGATATAATTTAAAAATGTTTTAATGTGTTTTTTTGACGTTTTACGTTTTTTCATTAATTTTTGAAGTGGTCGCCACCAGAAAACTGCAAAATCAACTTTTTTCTTGATTTAATCATACACAAAAATTCTAGTTCACATTCAATAATTCAACAAAATTCACTGAAGAATAAAATCAGCATCATGTTACTGAACGCGTAATTGGGATCAGTGTGAATCATCTGTCGATTATGTTTTATGCAAATGCAATCACTCAACAAAAGGTCAGCGTTGAATAAATCAGAAAAAACAATAAACAACGCGTATGAGTGTATTTATAATCAAAACAAAATAGAAACACATTTCATAAGTGATATTGTGTACATTAGGGTGGGACTTAAATTCGCTTTTTTAGAATTATTATTAGTAATACAATACTAAAAATATTCTTCTTTGTGAAATAAAAATATATTTTTGGAAAAAAAAATTTAGGTCGATATCTCAGGCTTGCCTAATCCGGAAAAATTTAAATATTGTCTAAATTTTTTTTTTCTTCTATTTTGATTGGAAAATTAGGCAATATTTAACTTTAACCGGATTGGGAGAGCCTGAGATATCGACCTAAATTAAAAAAAAATTCACAAAAAACAATATTTTTGGGGTAATACTAATAAAAAATCTAAAAAAAACGGATTTTAGACCCACCCTAATTTATGAAATGTGTTTCTACAAAACCACACCCTTTTTATAAATAAGAAACTTTTTTGTTTTAATTATGAATACACACATACGCTTTATTTATTGCTTTTTCTGATTTATTCTACATCAAAATAATTATTGTTGACTCAAACGAACAGAATAAAATCAATGGTATAAAAACCACCGATGATTATAAATCAGTGACAACAATTTGCACGTCGTTTGATTGATTTAAAATCATCAACAAAAATGTGTGTTGGAGTATATTTTTAACGTTTGAACGCAAACAAATATTTATTCTTGTGTTGATTGCGTATGAACGTTTTGCAATCAGCATTTGCAGTTCTCTGGTCGCCACATTTTCTCTCGTTCCCAAGATAACTTTGATGATAAGTTCTTGCACTCTCGTCGCATATTCTCTTTGAGATCTTTCAGGCCAAAAAGTAGAACCAGACGTTGAATCAACTTGCTAAAATGGGTTATGAGTATTCCGCGTTGTTGAGCAGTATACCGTTCCATGCATCTGCTTACTTTAGAAATATTAAAAAAAAAAACTGTCAGTTGCCATCATTTGCAAAATTTCTAACATCTTCAGATAGGGTGATGATACATTTTGGGCCACCTTGTATTAACATCCGTGAATCAATTTTTGGACTTGTGTGTGTGGGTTGAATATTAAATTACACTGTGCTCGAATTGGCATCTTATTCTAACAACTTAATTCGTTTTTGAAAGTCAGCGTTTGTTTTCGCTAGAGCCCAAAAATATTTTTTTTTAGTTTTTTGTAATTTTTTTTGTAAATCTTGATTTGAATTTATAATAATGTGTGAAGCGGAACAAGAGAATAGTATTGTAGAAAAAAAATTAAATAAAAAAAAATTACCAAAAAAAAAAGGTTTTTGGGAAAATTTTATGATTAATGTGAATTTATTTTTTGAGAACTATAAGAACTCTTGGTATCTTTTTTATTTCTATTAATTAAACTAAATTGTTAGATTTAATTTCATTATATATTATTTGAAAAAACATTTAGAAATGTAACTAAATTTTTCCATAAATATATACACATACACACAATCAGCTGTGCTTTAGAATAGAACCACTTAATAAATCTATGAGGTTATGTTAATGTGTATTGTAATCAATTAGTTTATAAGTATTTCTTGTTAAACAATAACATATATTTTAAATTAGTTTTTAAGATGCTAGTGTCTGTAAGGATAATATTGTATTGTAAAATAAGTAAATTATTAAAAAAAGAAAATCTATATTTAAATTCTGCAAAAAAAGAATTGAATATTTTCTATAAAAAATCTGGAATTTTTAAGAAATTTTTCATTAAAACCTTACATTTTGAAAGGGGAATTTCCATAAACAAAATCTTAGCTTATTATAGTAATAATAAGTGTTTAAGTAATTTGTTAATAGAAACATCACATTTTGTAAGTTTTAGCATATTTTAGGTATTATAAGTTTAGATTAGGAGTTGTAAGATTCTGACAATTTTTTTTAAATACAAAATTTACACAAAAATTAGATCAGATTTTAAACCTAAAGCATGAAATTATTTTTAATGTTAATAAAATCATTTAAAAAATTTTTAATTTTAAAGAAATTTTTTTAATTCATAGATTCTTAAAAATTTCAATACAAAAAATTAAAATTTCAGAAAAAATTCGACATAATTTTTTATACAAAAAGCAGAGACTTTTTATCAATAGAAAAGTTTTGCGAATCTTTAGAGATTTCCATAGATAAATATATTTGATTTTAATATAATTTTCTAAAAAAAAAAAAATCCGGCAATTTAAGACTTTTTTTTTTAATTTTTAGCCTTTAGATTCCAACACAGATTTTTTTAGAAAAATTCCTTGATTCCTTATAAAAAATTTTTATTTTTATTTTTCTATAGAAAAATTCAAATATTCTAACACATTTCAAATATCTCTTAAATTTAAAATAATATTTTCTAAATTACAATTGGAAATGGTGTAGAGAGCTAAAAGAAGATAAAAAAAAGTAAAATATATATAAAAAAAATAATAATGTACAAAGTATTTTATAGTAGTACTATAGTATTTTTTCATCAGTTTTTTGCTTTTGTTTCGCTGTATTTTCATTAATTTTTTTTTTTCAAGTTTTTAAGATTTTTTATATAAAAAAAACATGACGTTTTTCAAATTAGAAACAAAATCACTAATAATTTTTTTTTTTTTAATTTTTTTTGTTTTGTTTAATTTAACAATAAATTGCAACAAAATGTAAAATAATTAACAACAATAATATCATTGATATTTGTACAAATTTACAACAACTATTGAAAGTATTCTTTAACGAAATAATTATCATCATCATTATTATTTTATTGGTTACAACAACAACAACAACAACAAATGCAGTGGTAATACAATTATTTTTTGTTGTTTGTATTATAAATTTTTGTTCATTCCATAAATTGTGGTCATATCGAAAATAATGATGACAATTTAAAAAATACATTTTATTGCAAGTTATTATTACAGCTGCAATTTTTGTTGCTGCTGTGGGTAAAGTTATTGCTGTTGTTGTTGTTGTTGTTAACTTAATTTGGTTGTAGTTTTTATTGTAGTTGTTGTTGTTGTTGTTGTTGTTACTGCTGCTGTCGAAATTTTCATTATCGTTGCATAAGTTTAAGGTTGACATTGGCTAGCTTGCAATGGCAATACTTGTGCTATTGTCATGATTATAATGCTCCGTATTTACAATGACTTGGACAACATAACCATTTTGTATATTACACTCTTCAATTGGTACTTTATCGCCCAATAATTTACCACTATAAAACCAACGTTGACAACAAGCATCAACACCTTCCACAGCCTAATAATTAAGTAAAATAAAAAGTAAAGTATTAATTTCTATGGGAAATTTTTAATTAATTCTCATTTCCAACCTGTAATTTCTTTTTACATTGACCCACTGTATCTTTGGAATATACAGGTAATTTGACATCTGACATTATGGAGGATATTCTTAATTTTAAGAATATTTCTGTACCACCATCGACAGGTTCAGAAAATTCGGCAGGTGAATCACGACCATTTTCTTCTTTGACAATATTTATAGGATATGATAGACAATAAATTGGTACTTTATATTGTGTACCCAATTCATCATAGCATTCTGTAAGATAACTGAAATAATAGAGATAGAAAATTTTGTAATTAATTCTTAAAAAAAAAATAATTTAAAAAAAAATATAGTAGATATAAAGGGTGTCCCAAGAAGAACGCAATTTTTAAATCCGGCAACATTCGAAGTGTCATTGTTTGACATTTGAACAATTGTTATTGTTTGCTAGTAGAAGGTACGAGGTTAGTAAAAATAGAGCGCTACACGAATGAACAACGCATTCTCATTGTGAAATTGTTTTACCAAAATGGTGAAAGTTTTGCGGCTACAGTTCGCAAATTGCGATCAATTTAGGGTCACAATAATGCTCCAAAAGAGTCAACTGTAAAGAGATTAATGGATTAATTTGCCGAAACTGGGTCTGTTAGTGATGTAAAGACAACAACGCGCCATCGACCAGGTCGATCGACCGAAAATGTCGCAGCTGTACGTGATGATGTCGCTCAAACTCCATCCACCTCAATTCGACACCGAGCTCAGCAAATTGGTGTCTCCAAATCCACTTTGCAGCGAATTTTGACGAAAGATTTGCATCTTCATGCATACAAAGTTCAATTGACTCAGGAACTGAAGCCAGCTGACCATGGACAGCGAAGGGAGTTCGTTAATTGGGTATTGGAGAGACAACATGAAAATGCTGATTTTGCCGATAAAATCATCTTCAGTGACGAGGCCCATTTTCATCTTGATGGCTTCGTCAATAGACAGAATTGTCGCATTTGGGGTGAGGAAAATCCTCGAGTGATTCACGAGAAGCAAATGCATCCTCAACGTGTCACTGTGTGGTGTGGTTTTTGGGCTGGAGGAATCATTGGACCTTTTTTTATGAAAATGAGGCAGGTCAAGCGCAAACAGTCAATGGTGTTCGGTATCGTGAAATGATAACCAGTTTTTTCTTGCCTAGAATTGAAGAAATGAATGTGGAGGGCATGTGGTTCCAACAAGACGGCGCCACATGTCATACAGCCAGAGAAACAATTCAATTGCTGCATCAGTCATTTCGCGGTCGTGTTATTTCGCGTTTTGGAGATCAGAATTGGCCGCCTAGATCGTGCGATTTAACACCATTAGATTTTTTTCTTTGGGGTTTTTTGAAGTCGATGGTTTACGCGAATAAGCCGACGACGACTCAAGCCTTAAAAGAGGAAATTGGACGCTGCATTAATGAAATACCGCAGCATTCATGCCAAACGGTCATTGAAAATTTCATTAAAAGATCGCGTGCATGCCAGCAAAGCCGCGGCGGCCATCTGCACGATATATTGTTCCATACATAACCTCATTCTGTCTACTTTAAGATATAATAAAGTTTCACGATTTTTTTTTTAAATATCTGTGTTTTATTTAAAATTTAAAAATTGCGTTCTCCTTGGGACACATAAAGTTAGATTCTTTAGACTTATTTTTCTGCATTCTTATGAATTAAATTTTCATCAAAGCTTAAATACTACAAAGTATATGAACATTTTTCACTCATGCATCAGAATACCTAATCATTGTATTATCATTGCTTCCTCAGAGTAAAGTATGATTAATGCTAGTATCTACAATTGAATACTTCCATCCTATGACACGCTAATGTTAAATTCATCGATGAAACCATCAGAAAAGAAGTGATGCCTTTGCCATAGTAGTGATGCTTTTATTGCTTCTTTGGCAGCTTCATTTTTGCTGAGTATTTTTTGAAAAAAATAAATAAAACAAAAAAATTTCGATACTTGATAAAAAAAATAGATTTGAAATTTTGTACTAATATTAATAATATTTAGTAATTTTTTTATTTTAAATTCCACTTTACAAAAAGTTTACTAAAATTTAGTAGCGGCTGCTTTTTTTCTACAAATTTCATTGTACTACACGTCAGCAGAAATGTGTTGCTAAGATTAGAAAAAAATACTGCAGGGCTCAAATTAGCTATATTTTCTGTAATAACAGCAAAATTTTCAGTTGCCATACAGCCCTATTTTTGGTGAGTGTACATCGCTAAATTGTCTTAAAGAGTGATTCTAAGTCGATCGGTATACTAAAAGGTCGACAATCAATATTATTTGTTGTAAACATCAGCATTGTATATAATATAAAAAACAACAATTTAACAATTATACATGGCCAACAATTTCCCAGGACATAAAACATATACTACATATATAAAAATGTACAACAAAAGAAAAAGAATATTAGCACGAATAAGCAATTTAATGTTGTGTAAAAATACAATTTCTCAGCAATTAGTAACATTTACAAACACTCAACTTTCAAAAAGGAAAAACAAATGAAGAGACATGCCAAGGCATGTTATTGATTTTTGAAAATTATTTTTGACATTGGTTAAATATCAATAGTAACTTTAACCTTTTTGGATGAGACAATAACACCAACCAAACCAACTGAATCAAATAAGAAACAAAATGACTAAATTACACATTGAAATCATATTCCACCAAATAATTGACCATTCAAGCCAACACATACAATCAATTGACATGACAAAAAAACAAACAAATGAACAACAACAAATCGATTAACTACTGACCGCATGACTAAAATACTAGACAGTCATTAAGTCAAGTAATTTTTCATAAATAGAAAAATTGTGTGTACAAAAATTTGTTTGTTTATTAAATGTGAGAATCAAAATGATTGTGTTGAGTGTAGATATTGTTAATATAATCGAAATATATAAAACAAAATAATAATAAAAATAAATACTAAATGGAAATAAATGACATTTCATCTTTAAAATTTCGCACCTCATAAAGATTTTTGTATGTTTTAATTATCCCAGATCAGAAATTTTTTCAATAAAAATTTTATTACAGAATCGGTTGTAAAGGGTGTCCCAAGAAGAACGCAATTTTTAAATTTTAAATAAAACACAGATATTTAAAAAAAAATCGTGAAACTTTATTATATCGTAAAGTAGACAGAATGAGGTTATGTATGGAACAATATATCGTGCAGATGGCCGCCGCGGCTTTGCTGGCATGCACCCGATCTTTTAATGAAATTTTCAATGACCGTTTTGCATGAATGCTGCGGTATTTCATTAATGCAGCGACCAATTTCCTCTTTTAAGGCTTGAGTCGTCGTCGGCTTATTCGCGTAAACCATCGACTTCAAAAAACCCCAAAGAAAAAAATCTAATGGTGTTAAATCGCACGATCTAGGCGGCCAATTCTGATCTCCAAAACGCGAAATAACACGACCGGGAAATGACTGATGCAGCAATTGAATTGTTTCTCTGGCTGTATGACATGTGGCGCCGTCTTGTTGGAACCACATGCCCTCCACATTCATTTCTTCAATTCTAGGCAAGAAAAAACTGGTTATCATTTCACGATACCGAACACCATTGACTGTTTGCGCTTGACCTGCCTCATTTTCATAAAAAAAAGGTCCAATGATTCCTCCAGCCCAAAAATCCCACCACACAGTGACACGTTGAGGATGCATTTGCTTCTCGTGAATCACGCGAGGATTTTCCTCAACCCAAATGCGAC
Organism: Eustalomyia histrio; assembly: GCA_949748255.1. Classification (NCBI taxonomy): domain Eukaryota; kingdom Metazoa; phylum Arthropoda; class Insecta; order Diptera; family Anthomyiidae; genus Eustalomyia; species Eustalomyia histrio. Next base: position 235,434,508 of record OX456523.1, read on the forward strand.
AATTCTGCCTATTGACGAAGCCATCAAGATGAAAATGGGCCTCGTCACTGAAGATGATTTTATCGGCAAAATCAGCATTTTCATGTTGTCTCTCCAATACCCAATTAACGAACTCCCTTCGCTGTCCATGGTCAGCTGGCTTCAGTTTCTGAGTCAATTAAACTTTGTATGCATGAAGATGCAAATCTTTCGTCAAAATTCGCTGCAAAGTGGATTTGGAGACACCAATTTGCTGAGCTCGGTGTCGAATTGAGGTGGATGGAGTTTGAGCGACATCATCACGTACAGCTGCGACATTTTCGGTCAATCGACCTGGTCGATGGCGCGTTGTTGTCTTTACATCACTAACAGACCCAGTTTCGGCAAATTTATCCATTAATCTCTTTACAGTTGACTCTTTTGGAGCATTATTGTGACCCCAAATTGATCGCAATTTGCGAACTGTAGCCGCAAAACTTTCACCATTTTGGTAAAACAATTTCACAATGAGAATGCGTTGTTCATTCGTGTAGCGCTCCATTTTTACTAACCTCGTACCTTCTACTAGCAAACAATAACAATTGTTCAAATGTCAAACAATGACACTTCGAATGTTGCCAGATTTAAAAATTGCGTTCTTCTTGGGACACCCTTTAGATAAGAAATTCTTACTTTTTTATTATAAACTTTTTGCAAAAAAAGATTACAATATTAAAAATTATACCATTATATTTTTGCAATTTCTAAGAGATATTGTTAACAATTATGTTCTGCATATTCCGAAATCCTGAAATCGACCTTTTGTTCTGGGACATAAAATCCCAATTAGAGTTTGCATTTAACCACAATTTCTTTTAGCTCCGGTTACGACTAATCGTGGTTAATGGTTAATTGCACTCACTGTAATTGTATTTTTCAACCTAATGATTTTTTACAAAATTAGTAAAAAAAAAAAAAAATTTAAATGTAAAATTGTTGATGAAAAGATTATATGTATATTTAATAAAATTAATTCCTGAAGAAGGTGGAAAATTATCTCACCGAAACATTGGTTAAAAAAATTAAATAAATAATCTTTCATTTGGAAAGCCTGATAGAAGACAATTCCAAACTTCTTTATTTTTAAAACATTTAAATCCTTTTTAATTTTCAACTGAAATTATGTAAATGTTTAGACTTAAGCTTTTGTAGTTCGTTTTGTGACCCCTCTTTTAGTTAAATTTTTGTAAAGACCTAGCTCGTTCTTCTAGTTCCATTATTCATTTATCTGTTCGCCGAGCTTTAAAAACAAAATTGCTTGAATCAATTTTCAAATTTGGTGTAGTGGTTAGCGCATTGGACTGTTACACAGAACATTGCGAGTTCGATTCCTTGCGATGACAATATAAATTTTAGAAAAATTATATGTGTGACTTTTTCTTTCTCATATATTTTGCTACGTCCTCCTTCACTGTTTTCATAACACTTAACCCCACCGAATTGCTAGGTATACAAGTTAATAATGTCGATTTGGACAACAGATGGCATAACTATCACATATGGTTTGTGTCAATAATAACAAATATGGTATTTCGGAGGGTAAACATCTGTCATTATAATTCAGTACTCGATAGATGCCAAAGTGTAAAAACACATTTTGTCCAACGAAATGTATATATAAAGAAAGAGCAAAATGCATGATTGCTTTAGTGTCGATACTTAGAAGTAGATTGCGCTCAAGTAAATAAAAAACAATACCCTGCGCCATGCTTAGTTCGACATGGCCTTGGATTTGGCTTTTAATTTTCTTAGGAACCACAAATATGAGATTTTATACATATTTTAAATTCTAGTATATTAAACTGTCACCAGCTGACTTATTTAATAATACTAAAGTCAATTTTTGAAATGTTCGACGTGATAAAAGCATTTGTTTCACATTTTTATGTTAAAAACAAATTTTCATAGATCAAAATTGTATTTTTTTGGTAAATTCGTATAATTTTGAAGTATTGATCCCTTGCGAACTGTATATTTATGTTAATTTTGTAAAAAATAAATACACATACGAAAAATAGTAATTCTTTGTTCTTAAACATCTAAATGACTATTGACTTAGAAAATTAAAGTATACACATAAAACATATATTTTTGTATAGTTTTTGGCAAATATTCTTTTATGTAACGAACGAAATAGAAAATCAATAATACCCTGTTGCACATTGTAGCAAAATATGCTTAATAGGAAGAATTTATTTTCAGATGCGCCATCTATTGGGAAATAGTTTCAACTAATGTTCTTTCTTTAATGAATTAATGTCTTTGATTTTGTCAACCGCTATAATAATGTCGTATTTTGTGCATAAAAAATATGTTTTGCGGGGAAGTCTGATAACCTTCTTTCATTTGAAGAAAATGGCTGCAGAAAGTTATCGATTGTTGGTAGAAGCTTACGGTTAACATGCACAAACTCAAAAAACTTGTGAATGATGGTTTGGGCGATTCAAAAGTGGTGATTTCGACACAGAAGACTAGGAGAGGCCTGGTCAGCCGAAAAATTTGAAGATGAGGAATAATTGAAACGAAGATTGTTGTCAAACTCAAGAAGAATTTGCATTATCATTGGCATTCACACAACAAGCCATTTTCCAACGTTTTAAAGCATTGTAATTCATTCAAAAGCAAAGAAATTGGGTCCCATATAATTTGAAGCCCAGAGACGTTGAAATTCGATTTTGCATGTTGGAAATGCTGATTGAACGCTACAAAAAGATGTAATTTTTGCATCTTAATGTTACTGGTGATGAAAAATGAATACATTACGATAACCTAAAGCGCAAAAAGCCAGGCAACCAGCCATATCAACGCCGAAGCCGAATATCAATGGCTCTGTATTTGGTGGGATCAGAAGGGTGTTTTGTATTATGTTGAAATCGGGTCAGACGAACACAGGGGACCTGTACCAAACCCAATCAACGAAAAATGACCAGAATACTTGACCAGACAAGAGCCCATAACCTTCCATCATGACAACGCTCGGCCACATATTGCAAGACCGGTAAAAACTATTTGGAAAACAGTGGATGGGAAGTTTTGGCTCACCCGCCTGATAGCCCAGACATTGCCCCATCTGACTACCATTTGCTTCGATCGATGTAGAACGCCCTTAATGGAATACGTTCACTTCAAAACAGGGTATCAGAAATTCGGTTGATTCATTCTCTACCTCAATACCGGAGCACTTCTTTTTACAAAGTAGTAATTATCTAGGCGAAATTTGAAAGTCAATTTTAAGTTTTTTTAATTTTGTTTTAAATCGCAAATCAGATCAATCTTTTTTAATTCGAGAATAAAAAAAAAAGAATTATATTGGAAATGATTTGATTCAATTGCATCAAAAGAGATTAAAACAAAATTTATTAATCAGCAATGATTTTAAATCCGATTTTATAAATTGGTTTACAAAATATCAAATCAACTCGCTGATTTATATAAATACTTGTATTCTATCCTGCAGGCTCTTATCGAATTTTCTCAATTTTATTCTCTATAATTTACTAATAAAATTTTCATGCTTCTTTATACTTAAACAATTTATAAAGAATATAATTATATGATTTAAAATCCAAGTAATTTACTTCACTGCAAATATTTTAATTTGTTTACACCATTTTTATATTGCATTTTTTATAAAACCTGGGCTTTGCAAAAAATTAATTCAAACCATAATCGCACGATTTTTTATGCGGTTACGGTTAAATGCGGTTACGGCTAAAACCGAAATGCAAACTCTAATCCCAATAAGATCCGAATAATTATTTTTTGTTAGACATTAAAGCCTAATAAGTATTTTTGATGGGCAAATTATCTATTTACATCTCACATTCGAGATCTACATTCCAAAATCTATGTCAGAATTAAAGTGTCGCATGTCCAAAGCGTTTTTTGTGTTGCATGTAATCGCCAAATTTTAAAAACATAAAAAAATAACTTGGGTCCTCTAAAAAAGTTTTAAATAAAAATATATTTTTCAGCCATATATATTTTCCCCTTAAAAACTTACCCATTCGGCACTGATATATTAGCACCATCTAGTATTGCTTGGGCTAGTTGAAAATCTAATGCCTCGGCTGCCGTTGTGGCAGCTCTCAAGGCATCCCAAATCTCTTTACGACCATCAAAAGCAGGTGCAGTATCCCAAAATTCATCACGTTTTGAACGCAATTGACCTTCTGTTAAAGGAACATCAGAACGCCAGCGTATTGTTTCATGGCACAGTGGACGATTTTTTCGCGCTGGTCCCACTTGGGGTCCTTAAGAGAATAAACCAAAAGAAGAAACTTTCTTAGAAAAAATTATATCACTCACACACAGGGTGTGTGTCATCGGACTGTAGCTTTGTTAAACTTTGCACTTACCTGCTGTCGGCGGTCTGGATACACTAGCCGATGATACACTTACTGTTTCATTATCACCACTATAACGTCCCATACAACCACCCATTTCACCACAAAAAAAAATTAATTAATTTAAAATTAAACAACAAATTTCAATTTTTAAACTATATTTTTGAGCGTTTTATAATAATTTTAATATATCCAAAATGAATTTCACAAAAATTTTTTTTCACTTCTCCACTTCTATTTTTGATGGAAATGCAAATTTTATTATTTTTTTTTCGCTTTCTTCACTTAAGGTCACTTGTCGTTGTCACCTTTTTAATTTCACTCATATTTCTTGTTTTGTGGTTTATATTTGTGCTATTTTATATCGTATTAATATTTTGATATGTTTTATTTTGAATTTTGTGCACTTTATTTAGTTTTTCATTATATTTTTATGAAAAAAAAAACACTAAAAATTTACAAAATTTTTTCTACTTCCGCACATATTGGTTGTTCTTTCTTTTCCACTTTATTCCTCTTCTACTCATTTACAGAGTTGTAGATGAATATGATTGCCGTTATTCAAGAAAAATTCTATTTTAATTTGCCGTGATGCCACACTGAAATAATTATTTTATGAAGGGATTGCCGTTTACATCTATTGTTAAATCCCAAGTTATAAATAGAAATATTGCACAGACCGCTTGACATTTACACTAAGCGAGATTACAATTTGACAACCACATTTTTTTTTTGTAAACAAACCAACATAAAAATAACCTTAAATTAAAAATATATCTAAAAATCACTTTTATGGAGTAAAGATAAGTTATTGAGATTTCATCATAGGCAGCGGCCAAATAAAATTTTGTACAGTTTTCAAAGGAAATGGGGCAAATTTCCCTGATTTCAAAGAAAAATTTTCAACCTTTCTGCAAAATTTTCAGCAAATTCCTCTGATTTTAAAATCCCTTTTAAAACCAATTGGAAAATCTGTTAAAATCCAATTGAACTTTCAGAAAAGCAATTGGTCTTGCACATATCAAAGCCATTAGAACGTTTTTTGCATTGTCAGTGGCTTCGTTATAATGAGGCACTTTATTCTTTGGCGGAGTACAATTGAAGGATGCCCACACATCGCGTGTAGTCTCGCGTTTTAGGGCCGCCATATCTCCTGATTTGATAGTCCCAGATTTCTTCCTCTGTAGATATTTTAAGTCGTTGGTGTACGCGAAGAAGCCCCCCACCCTGTTGGAGTTAAAGAACAACATTCAAGCTGAAATCGACAACATGACACCACAAATGCTGCGCACCATGATATGTGGGGTTAAATTTGACGTGTTACGTTCAAAATTATCAGATTGAGTTTCTCTAATATTTAATTAATTCCAATGTTTTCCATAATGCCAAATTTGTAGGATTAATTTTCACATTAAATATGCTGAATAATATCGAATGCTCACGAATACAGGAATCTAGCTCTTAAAGCATTTTAACAGGTGAATGACAAATAGTTGATGTTTGGTTAATTTGAGTTTTCTGTGACACATTTGCCAATCATTTTCAATTTTTAATGTTTCGGTTTTTAATTTGTCAACAATAAACCGCTTTTTAGAGAAAATTAAAAACAATGTTTTAAGATACCCATACACCACACAATATTTTTGTGCAACTTTTGATATTTTTCGACAGATCAACAGTTTGTGTGTATATCAAATTGGAAGGTTGAAAATGCTGCAAAAAAGTGAAAATCGGTTTGGTTATGATTGCAACTTTACAAATACTTAAAAAAAAATTATTTTCATTTAAGTGAAACCTATTTCAGTATTTCTCTGCTCGATAAAGTTTTCTCAAAATACATGTAAACTAGTTCTGATATCTATAGGGTGTGTCACAGGCAAAATTAAATATATATTAATCTAAAGAGGGCACTAATGCGCTTTATTCATGTTATTTCTATATCTAATAAGAAATTTCAAAAAATTAAATGTGTCCACAGCTTTAAATGTTAAAATGAAAAAATGCAAACAACTTTACTAAATATTAAGTCACCCTGTGTAAAGTAGGGTTACTATGCATTTATCGATGCGAAAACTTCTCGCATCAGATACAGAAACGAGGTGCTGGTTACAGTTTAAGGGGCTTTGAACTTGATCAAAACTATTTTCCCTCAAGTTAAATGCCTCATATAAAAAGTTACCACTCAATAAAATAAAAAAAAAAAAAAAGTTTTTTTTATCCTTTGTTATTTCGTATGGTTTTTGCATAATTTTTGACCTAAACCTGTGTAATTCTTTATTATACTGGGTGGCAGCACTGATTTTCAGTGATTGGATTTTTTACACAAAACAGTCTGGCGACCACAAATGAGAGGAAGTTTATTATAAACCATTCACAATAGAAACATTTCATATACCCACTTAACACAGAGTGTCTTATATATTAATAAAGTAAATAAACCCGTTATTTTAAATTTAAGCTTTAGTACTAACCAGGGTTGTATCTGTTGTATTACAACTGTTTGTAAAAAATTACTTTTCATTTAATTTTATAAAATGCACTTTTGTGTCAAATGTTTATACATTTTATTTAATTACACATTTCACGATTTAAAAAAAAATCGTGATGTTTCAATTTTAAAGATAAGAGTTCACTGTTTAAAGTATTTAAATTAAGATGTTAACTAAAATACTGCATTTATTTATTACAAACGCAATGCATTTGCTGCTAAAAATATTTTTATTTACACTAGGATTTATTTTATCATGTTTGGGTCAAAATGTAGATTTTTGCAATAGTCGAATGTGTCCTCATCAAGGCACTCATGTAGCCTGTAATAAAACAAAGGTACTCTAAGGCAGATTGAGACTGCAAGTAATAATTCAATAAAAAAAATGTCATTGTGTTAAATATAAATGCAAAATTAAGCATTTTTTGGTGCGGGGGGGGGGGGGGGGAGGGGTAACTAAAAATGTATATACTTTTAAGTTTAGAATTATTTATGCTTTGTGTTAGAAAGTGAACTTATTATTGATGTCTTTTTTTTCTTAGGAATTTAGCGCAAATTGTCAAGGCGAGCCAAAATTGGAAGATATGACACCTTATATTGAAATGATTTTAGATGAACATAATTTCTATAGAAATCTAGTGGCTTCTGGTGAGGTAAAATGTTTTTATCCCGCTGTAAGAATGCCAATTCTGGTAAGTCCATAATATTATAATTTAAATTTTGAAATTCTCTTTAATTTTTTTTTTTTTTTTTGTATTTTTAGAAATGGGACTGGGATTTGGCAGAGACTGCCGAATATAATGTTAAATCTTGTGTATTTGCTCACGATCGATGCCGTAGTACTATGAAATTTCCAATGGCTGGACAAAATATTTATATGGCCAAGACTGCACGATTAAATGTAACCATAGAAGGATTCATAAGAGAATCCATCTTTTTATGGTTTGAAGAACAATTTGATGCTGATTATACTATCTTACAGTCATATAGTAAAACACGGTAATAGTTAAAGTTAAAAAGAAATTAATACAACTACTTAATAATTCACTTATATTCCCCTCCTCAAAGTCCTCAAACTGGACATTTTACTTTATTGGTAAATGATCGCCAAAATAGTGTTGGCTGTGCATTTCTTAATAATTATTTACCTGGTTTGCCCGACAAACGTTTTGTTATATTCACTTGTAATTACTCATCCACAAATATTCGTGGCATACCAAGTTATAAACCCGGTCCGGCAGCCTCAATGTGTATGAACCGTAATTCTAAATATGAAGCCCTTTGTGAAGATCCTATAGATTCTAATGATTTGACGTGGTATGATAATATTATTAACTAAAAAAACTAATTATAAAACATAAGTAAAATTGTATTAAGAGATAATGTTAAGAGTATATGTATTCTCTTCATTAAAATTTACTCATTTACTCTTCTGCAAAATAAAGTTTGAAATAAACTCATACATACTTGCACACATTCATAATATATCGAAACACTATTCGAATTTAAGATCATACACCATGATCATATTCTCGTATCTTACCAAATGCATTTTGCATTAAATGTTTTCTAAAAGTTCGTTGTAGCAACTTCATTAATGCGAATACTATTTCTTTTAAACTGAAAATACCAAAAGAAAAGATAAATAAGAAACCAGACGACCTCGACTAATTATGAGTTTAGTGACGTTAGTTTAAGGGGTTACACCTATGTAAATAGCTGAAGAAGAGATTTGTCTTTGATATATGTATATATATATATATTTTTGGTTTATCTAATTAAAAATTATAATATACAAGGGCGGATCAATAAGTTCATGACTTTTTAAATGAAACACAGTTTTTTTTTTGCAAAAAAAAATATTTTTCAACATAATCTCCTTTTAGCTCAATATACCAACGTTTCTCTAATTTTTGTATCCCTTCAAAAAAACAGGATTTTTCGACATCCATAAAATAGGCATTTGTTTGATCAATAATTTCATTGTTGGTGCTAAATCTCTCCACCGAGCCATTTCTTTAGGTTTGGAAATAGGAAATAGTCACTGGGGACTAAATCCGGAGAATATGGCGGATAAGGTACCAATTCGTAGCCCAATTCATGGAATTTTGCCATTGAGACTACACACGTGCGCACCCGTGCATTATGGTCAATTGAGAGCAGACAGCTTTCTTAAATCCAACTGATCATTTAAAATCGAAACCACACTGCCATATGAAATGCTTATAGCATCAATAATCTCACGCACTTTTACTCTTTGATCGGCCAACACCATATCATGGATTTTTTCGACATTTTCCGGTGTATTGACCTCAATTGGCCGTCCAGAACGTTCAGCGTCATTTGTACTTGTGCGAACACAACGAAAGTCAGTAAACCCCTTTTTTACCATTGAAATCGATGGTGCAGAGTCCCCATAGTATTTATCAGGCTTTTCCCAGGTTTGATTGACGGTTTTTTTTGCAAAAAATTATGTTTAATGAGCACTCGGAATTTTACTTTTTTACATTTTTAAAAAAATCCACGAGGTTGTATGTTAAACGCAAAGTAAATGATGAAACTTGCTCGAAATTAGACAGTAGTCTATTAACAGGTGGTACTTGATGGGAGCAGTGTTGCATTTCATATAACTACGAGAGAATTTCGAAAAGTCACGGACTTATTGATCGCCCTCGTAATATAAACAAAATTTGTTTTCATAAAGAAACATTTAATATTGCGGATCTAGTGCGATTCAGAGTGCCAGTAGATTTAGTAACGTGTCTATTAGACTTATAGTTGCACTTATAGAAAAGTTCACGTATCTCGGCAGAAAACCTTCTAGGGTAATTCGATACAACAGTGTTACACACGTTCCGACGATGCCCCAATAAATCAATTTAGCTGGTTACCCTACTGTCATTGATAAGCGCCGACGTCCTCCTTTTAACACGGTGCAGAAGCTGCACATAAGATTTTAAAGCCCCTGTCCAAATATGGGAGTTGAATTACATTTTCAGACAAATATAGGTGGTATAGATAGTGAGAAGATCAGATGAAGTGAAATAGTTCCTATATCGGTTTAGAAAACCTAAACACTTGAATGCTTCTTTTCACATCTAATTAATGTAATTTTTTCAGCGGATATCACATTGAATTATCATACCTAGAACATCAAGAGCATCTGATTCCTCAAATATTGACGACCCCATATGCATAGATGGCATTGGTGTCGCCACGGCCCGTATATGGCTCAACAGACAATATTGGGTCTTGCATTAAAATCAGCGCTATTTACATCTCTCAGATATTGTTGAGATGTGCATATACATAGAATGGGCATTTCATATTTCGTCTCATATCCCCAACCTGCGAAGGGTTCAGAATAAGGTCGAAGGAATATGAATAGCAGATGTTGCTGTCAGAATACAATAGATAGAACTTGAAGAGAAAGAACGGTAACATTTTATTGCATGTGAAGAAACCGGGTAAGTAACAGGGAGGAAATCTTTCACATACGTCAGGCCCGACTGTTAAGGCGAAAACAGTATTAGCTTGAATGACTTGAAGCAAAATTTAAAATTTTTATTTCGTGAAATTTTGTTTCATACCAAAGCTGAAGTCACTTAAGCCAATTGTAGTTACGCCTTTAAACGAATTCTTCCTATAATACGTTTTGTCATCCACTGGAAAATAACTACAAATGGATGTTCTCTACCAGATATGGGAGTGTTTTGACAAGCTAACATATCTCAGTGAACAATTTCTATGATATTAAATATAGAATAGTGTTACACAACCCACATTCAGACGATGCTGCAATGAGTCAATAGTTTTGGATGCCCTGTTGTCATTGGCAAGCTTATATGGTCCTGAAGCTGCGAAATAGGCCATATGTGATATAAATAGTAAGAAGATCGGATGGGCTGAAGATCCTCCTCAGAGATTGTTCTAAACTATAAAAGGCTTGGCCTACGATTAAAAGAATATGAATGACACATGTTACTGTTATCTTACAAAGGATTGACTAAGAGGTCATTAAGAAACATGAAAAAAAAAATAGAAGGAGAATGAACAGAGCAACCACTTTGCTTTCACCAAATCTGTTTATAAAACGACTCTAACGTTTCGAAAGTAACACCAGCAAATCTTATGTATCGTTAAGAAGTGAATTGGACTCCAGATAATTAATAATATGGTAGTTAACCATACTCTTCATCATCTTCGAGAGCGCAAAGCATATTGCTATTAGGAGGTAGGTTATTTTGTTCACCCTTTTTAGGCATTGATTAAACAATGAAAACCCTACAGCATGAGGGAAAGAGGTATAAACAAAAAAATAAATTGGAGAGTATTTTAGCGACACAACTATCGCTTGAGATTTTACGACAAAAATTTCGTTTTTTTTAAATGTGTTTTATAAATTTTTAATTTAAATCTTAATCGAGAAAAAGTATTGAAATTTTTGGTCAGGTTATATAATGATGTAAATAATTGAGCAAATTAAGGGAAAAGTAATAAAAAAAAATTGTAAGCGATAATTTTAAGCCACAGGCATCGTATGAAAAAAAATTCCTGTTATTTGTAATTCTATACCATTCGGCATAGTTGTTTCATGTACATTGAGATCGGCAAGAACCCTTTAATATACGATGCTATTTGTACTAAAATACATATGAAAGTTTTTTAGGGCACGTTTCCTCTCACAGCGACAATCGTTATACGTTACGTTGTTATTCTGGCCAATACAAAAGGGTTTAAAAGTCTTTCAAAAATATTTTTAAAATTTTAAATGAAAAATTTTTTAAATTTAATAAAAATTTGTAACCTGAATTTACTTTAGAAGTTATTTAGCCAGTTCGCACCCACCCTTAATCTTCGAATTAAAGAAATTTCTAACAATGACCGAATTTGTTGCTTATTATCAGGGATTTTTTTATTAAATAAAGGAATAAATATATGGAATGAATTTTATGTTAATATAATAAATTTTTTTAAAAATTGTAATTTAAAATTTTTCAAAAAATTTGTAACGCTTCACGATTTTGCGTGTCATCCTTGCACAGGGGCCATCGTTCCAATTATAGTATATGTTCTGCCGAAGCAAGAATGAAGGTACTTCTTATTTGAAAAATTAAAAAAAAAAAATAAAAATAATTAAAAGGGACCTATATTCTGTGCCGAATCTTTGAATACCCTCCACTAATATCCTTAAAAAATGTTTTCTACTATTTTTGATCCAAATAATGTAAAAAACTTTAGGAGTGAAATTAAAGAGGTGAACAAATTTTTTGCCCTAAACAATTGTTTTGTATGTGAAAACAAATTTTGTGGTGAAAAAAATTTTTTGAGGTGAAAATATTTTTTGAGTTGAAAAATTTTTTTGTGGTGAAAAAAATTTTTTGAGGTGAAAAAATTTTAAGGTAAATATAAAATATTATTTAACTCTATGTGATCGCGTACAAAAATATAAGAGATTATTTTATTTACCAGTCACTACTATGAAATTGTAAAGGGTGGTTAAATTTTAAGGGCCGATGTTGATTTTAAATAAAACACAAATTATTTAGGAAATTATTGTCATTTCTTTTTATTATGATAATATGGTATGGTTCAATTATGTATGGAACAAAATATCGGCCAAATAGCCGCCGCGACTTCGGCGGCACACCTCCAACCGATGGTGCAAATTTTCGATAACGCTGAGGTATAATTGTGGTTCTATGCCGTTAATGTCCTTTAGCTCTTAAATTGTTGCTGGCTTATCGACGTACACTTTTTCTTTCAAATAACCCCAAAGAAAGATGTCCAACGGTGTCAAATCACATGATCTTGGCGGCCAATTTACATTGCCACCACGTGAGATAACACGGCCATTGAATTTGTCGCGCAAAAGAGACATTGTTTCGTTAGATGTGTGGCAAGTGGCACCGTCCTGTTGAAACCACAAAAAGTTCGTTATCATCTCGCGATAGCGAACACCATTCACGGTAAATGCTTGGCCGACCTCATGACACACTATTCGCGAACAACAGCAATGTTTCCCGCAGAACGAACTGGGCGAGCATGCACAGGTATTTTCACAGACCCGGTTTGCTGAAATTTGCCCACAATTCTCCCGATTAAGGACACATTTGGTCGATTATGCTGACCATAAAAAATTACGAAGTGCACGAAATGCACGAAATGCATTTTGATTTCAACGTCCATTTTCATAATAAGCCTGAATAACTTTAACGCGTTGCTTGATTGTGTATCTTTCCATGGTTCAAATTCAGTTAGTCTGAAATTGAGAAATTTCACATGAAATGCAGAAAAAAACTTGACGTTTAGGTGTGGTTCACATTCAACATCGGCCCTTAAAATTTAACCACCCTATATTAAAATATACCAATTTGTATGGAAAATTTAGAGGTTCGCTCACATTTTCACTTATAACTTTTTTTCTGCTGGACCGATTTTGTTCCTTTTCAATTCCAAACTGCTCAGTAGGATTTTTATTAATCTAGGTAAAAATCAGCGTTTTCTCGTCGTGATCGCCATTTAAACTTAAAATCGCATAAGGATCACCAATATATATTCTTTATGGGGTCTTAGACCCCAAACTGACCATATATGATGGAGGGTATAAAAAACCAGCTACACTCAGAAAAAAAAGTTAGTAGAAAAATTTGTAAACGGTTTTCAATCGCACTCTACTATTTTTGTACTGATTTTTAGAAAAAAAATTATTATTTAGCAAATCTTTTTGCTATTTACATTTTACAAATTACATAATTTTTACAGAATATTTACAAATTTTTGCTGCTAATTTCAGAAATCATTTTACAACTTTTTGAAAACCGATTTGCTAAAATTAGCAAAAAATATTACTAATTTTAAAAAAGTGGATATTGAAGGAAATGTTATTTCTAATTAAAACTTACACCTACAAACTTAAATTTCCTTAAAATATTACATATATTAAAAAAAGGGATGAGAAGTGAAGATACTGACTAATGTCTAAAAAGAGGACATCCACTTAAAATAGCACTAAAAAGGTTTTTTAGTTCTAAAAATCCGCCCTAATAACAATTAAAATTTAACCTTAAAAGTAAAAAAAAAAAAAAAAATTTAACAAAATATTTTTCAAAACAGAAAATACCAAATTAAAACAAAATGATTAATTCGTTTTTTAAAAAATATAATCAACATTTTTGATGCTCGATAAGAAAAATAAATTCAAAGCTTTTTACTAATATTAATAATATTTAGTAATTTTTTTTTTTTTTGATGATTTTAGCAAACAGATTTTAAATTCCACTTTACAAAAAGTCTACTAAAATTTAGTAGCGGCTACTAATTTTTCTACTAATTTCATTATACTACACGTCAGCAGACATGTGTTGCTAAGATTAGCAAAAAATACCGCTGGGCTCAAATTAGCAGAATTTCCCGTAATAACAGCAAAATTTTCAGTTGCCATTACAGACTTTTTTTGTAAAGTAATTACATATATCCCAATATGCATTTAAAGATAATTAATTTATCTTTTATCCGCTTATTACTGGAGTAAATTATAGTATCAGGTTTTAAAACAATTGGAACTAAAATCAGTTATTTGATTGAACGGTGTGTTAGTTGTTTTAAAAATAATCTTAAGGTCAAATTAAATAATTACCAAAAAAAATACAGCATGATTGAGACATTTGTTTGAACCTCTTTTTTTTCGTAAATTCTGCATAACAAAGCATGACTCAAATCAAAATAGAATAAGTAATCCATTTAGCTATGAAATGCAATTCAATATTCGAACAGCAACCAATAAGCCAACATACATCAAAAACACACACACACACACAGGCAAGCAACGAAACAAGAAATAACAAGAAATCAAAACCAATTTAATTAATATCTAACTTAAAGCCAGACTTTGCAAAGCTATGAATAAGAAAAAACAAAAGACTTCAATTCAGTTTGCTGAAGACAACGAACTCGACAAGTAGTAGTGGAAATCGAATAACGCGAATACGGCGGAACGGATAATAAAACGGTGGGTAAATCTAATAAAATAAAGTGACTTTGGAAAAAGAGTGATTGAGTAGTGTTAAGTGTATATGGCTTCAAATCAAACTGAGAAGTGAGAGGAATTTTTAACAAACCAACCAATAAGCCAACAACAAAAAGAAGTGTGAATATAATAAAATTAAAAAAAAAAAAAAAAAAGATACAACAACAATACAGTACATTGTACAAATTTTTAACAAAATTAAAATTTTGGTATTAAAATATAAAACAAGCTTTCGAAAATTAAACCAAAAAAATAAAGTTGAACCACGATAGAGAAGTTTTTTTTTTAAATAATTAAAATTTTTAAATGAACTGAATTATTTAATTTAAAAGTGAAATTAAAAGTGTTACTAAATTCTTTAAGTATTTTAATTTTCTTTTTCTTTTCAAATTATAATTAACCATTTGATGTGTTCATAGTTTTTATTTAGACCGAGATTAGTCTTTGTGAAAATACGTATATGTTGGTGCTGCGAGAGCATTCATTATGTTAATGTATTGGTTAATCATAAATCAAGAGAATAATTTAAACAATTTCTTCTTCTTTTTCATTTGTTTAACTTGATTGCCCAAATATTTGATTGCTCGTATTTTCGTTTTCTTTTTTTTTTTTGCTCCAAAACCGTTAATTATTCAGCCATAAATATAACCATCACAACAAACCATTTTTAAATAACCCTAACTTTATATAAACTGACCAAAAATAATATTGCAAAGATTTTCAAATGATGTGAAAGTTTTTTTTTTCATTTTTGTTGTTGATTTTCGCTTTTTATATAAAATACTTTTCTTTTTCTTTATGTTTTGTTCAAAGAAAAAAAAAAACAAAAAAATTATTAACAAACGAGATTATTTATGCTTATTTTAGCTCTTAAAAATATAAATATTTATAAGACGGTACGAAATAAGTTTAAACCCATAAACAAATCCAAAATATTTCGAAAGAAGGGCTAAAAATAAAATACCCGAAATTTTCACTTTTGCTACATCAATTTATTCAGACCCAATTAGAAATTTGCAGTGTTAAAAAAATCAAGTACTGGCAAATTACTGGACATCCATAGAAATAAATTTTAAGTACTAGCAGAACACTCTCTGATTTACCAGCATTTGCAAAAATTGTTTTTTTTTTTGGTACCACCCAGTCAGAAATTGCCAGTGGTACAAGAATCGTTGCAATGGCAGATTACTGAATTTTTAAAAATGATGACAATTTCTTAAAGATCCCAACGTGCCAGTGGTATACAAATTAAATATTGGTAAACCGCTGGGCAACCATAGAATTAAATATTAACTACACTCACCAAAAAAAAAGTCTGTAATGGCAACTGAACATTTTGCTGTTATTACGGGAAATTCTGCTAATTTGAGCCCAGCGGTATTTTTTGCTAATCTTAGCAACACATGTGTGCTGACGTGTAGTACAATGAAATTAGTAGAAAAATTAGCAGCCGCTACTAAATTTTAGTAGACTTTTTGTAAAGTGGAATTTAAAATCTTTTTGCTAAAATCAGCAAAAAAAAAAAATTACTAAATATTATTAATATTACTACAAAGTTTTAAATTTATTTTTTTTTATCGAGCATCAAAAATTTTGATTATAGTTTTTAAAAAATATTTTATACAAAATGAAAAAAATCAAAGACTTAAAAATCTTAAAAATTGTTAAAACATAAATGAATTTATCATTTTGTTTTAATTTGGTAAAATACTTTAGTCAGCTGATTTTTAAAACTAAAAAAACTTTTTAGACATGAGTCGGTATCTTCACTTCCGAACCCTTTTTTAAACTATGTAACATTTTTGGGCAATTTAAGTTTGTTTGTATAAGTTTTAATTATTTGAAATAACATTTTCTTCATTATCCACTTTTTTAAAATTAGTAATTTTTTTTTTGCTATTTCTAGCAAATCGGTTTTCAAAAATTTGTAAATATTCTGTAAATATTTTGTAATTTGTAAAATGTAAATAGCAAAAAGATTTGCTAAATAATAATTTTTATACTAAAAATCAGTACAAAATAAGGAAAGTGGGATTGAAACCCATTTACAAATTTTTCTACTAACTTTTTTTTCTGAGTGTACTGGCAGAACACTTATTTGGAATGCTTTACCAGCATTTGCAATAAAGCGCTTTTCCAATTTTTTTTTTTACAAAAATTTCAGTGGTTTATAAAAAATAAGTACTGGCACAGTATTGGCTTTCTGGTACTACCCAGTTGGAAATTGCCAAAGGTACACCCAGAAACCAATATCAGTTGTGTCCACCGAATTTATTGCCAATCGAATTCTGGCGGTTACGACAACTGTCTTCATATTAAATTATATTTTTTTAGTTGTGAAAGCCAATATTCAGTTGTACAATTTAATTTGTTTATATTCCACAGAAATATTATTACGTTCCACAAAATTTTATTTAACAAAAAAATTATTTTTAAATTTTTTCGGTATCGAACCTGGGCAATCAGTTTCATAATTCACACTCTTGCTTACTGCACCACAACTAATTTAAATTTTCTTTAATATATTTGCCATTTAAACATTTGAATGTTTTATTTTAATTAAAAAGAAATATTTTTTAAATGTTTGCCTTTTCCGGGATTTGAACTCGGAAATTCAGAGTACTGAGTCCACCTCTCTACCTACTACACCACAAACACTTATCAATTTTTATGGCTAATTTTGAATTTAAACAATTTGTTAGGAAAAGAAATTTTAGTATAAAATTTATTTATCAGCACCAATCATTAGTGACGTATATTAGCAATACAATCCACAATTTGGTTGCTTCTACTGAAACCCCAATTAAATTATATATTTGATCAGAATAACCGTACTTGTAGTTACCACTTTTAAATATAGACAATTTTTTAATAAATTTTCTAATATATTCACTAAACGGTTGCTTCCACCGCACACAAATAATAAATTAAATTTATTTAAAAGATGATTTAAAATACCAATAATTGAATAATAGGATTGATTTTTGGTTTCTTTTTCCATTTTTTAATTCCCAATACAACATGTTTGTTTTATTAATAGATTTTAGGTTCGAGTTCTTGCTCGGTTACTTTTATTGTTGGGTTTTTAATATGTTTTTTATTAAATTATTTTTTTTTGTTCGTGTAAAAATCAGCCCAATGCCGGTAAGTTATAAGTACACTCACAAAAAAGGTCTGTAATGGCAACTGAAAATGCTGTTATTAGGGGAAATTTTGCTAATTTGAGACCAGCGGTATTTTTTGTAGAAAAAATTAGCTCCCGCTACTAAATTTTAGTAAACTTTTTGTAAAGAGGAATTTAAAATCTGTTTGCTAAAAAATTTCAAATTTATTTTTTTTATCGAGCATTAAAATTTTTTTATTTTATTTATTTTTTTTTTTTCAAAAAATATTTTAGACTAAATTAAAAAAAATTAAAGGCTTAAAAATTGTAAAAACATAAACGCATTTATCGTTTTGTTTTAATTTGGTAATTTATGTTTTGAAAAATATTTTTGTCAATTTTTTTTTTTTACTTTTAAGGTAAAATTTTAGTTTTTTTAGGGCTGATTTTTAAACTAAAAAAACTTTTTAGACATGAATCGGTATCTTCACTTCCGATCCATTTTTTTAATATATGTAACATTTTAAGGCCATTTATGTTTGTAGGTGCAAGTTTTAATTAGAAATAACATTTCCTTCAATATCCACTTTTTTCAAATTAGTAAATTTTTTTTGCTAATTTTAGCAAATCGATTTTCAAAAATTTGTAAAATTAATTCTGAAATTAGCAACAAAAATTTTTAAATATTCCTTAAAAATTTTTCAATTTGAAAAATGTAAGTAGCAAAAAGTTTCGCTAAATAATAATTTGTTTACTAAAAATTAGTAAAAAAAATAGTAAAGTTGGATTAAAAACCGTTTACAAATTTTTCTACTAACTTTTTCTTCTGAGTGTATGAGGGGCAATTAATGGTTATACAGTAGCTATAATTCATTTAAGCTTTTAGCTTTCAAGTATAATATGTCTCGTTAGCTTAGTAGGTAGAACTCTCTTCTGACAATCGGCGTCGGTCTGGATTCCAAACCCGGCGTGTCAAAACAAATATTATACATATGAACTACCTTTTAATTTTACTTTGGAAAATCTATTTTTAGACCACCTTATTTTTAAACACCCGCCCATTTTGTCTAATGATGTTATCATTTTGAAATTGGGGAAAGCACATTTTGCCAGCACTTGTACCTCCTGCTCAAGTTTTTTGTATTTTTCTGACTGGGATCGTTTAAATTGCAAATTTTTATTTAGTTCATATATTTGTAAGTCTTAATTTTGAAATGCTCATATAAATTTATCGCCCGTGTTTTGTAAACAGAATTGCCACTTTATATAAAAAATAATACATGGTGCAGCAAAAACTGAAATTTATTGAAATTATTTTCACAAAACTGTGGATTCAAATTATAGACATGATGGATGTCAAACTGTGTGATTTTTGAGAATATTTCAATGCAGTGCAAAAATTCTTTATAAATATTAAAAATTAATACAGAAATCAGCCCACATAAAAATCGAAATATATATGAACATACATGATCATACGTGGGTTTATATATGATCATAGATGGACAAACATGACCACATATATGACCATACATGATCTTATATGATATCATATATGATCTTCGGGTAATTTCCCAGGAAGTATATGACATTGTATGGTCATACATGATCAACCATATATTAGCGTATGTGTTCATATATGACCATATACAGTCATGTGAAATTATGTATGTATTGCACCATATATGATCGTATATGGTCATGCATGTTCATGTATGATCATACACAAAAGCATATATAATCATGTATGTTCATTAGAGGTGTTCATCCTTTGTATGGCCATTTTTCAAAATGATTCTTTAAAGTCCACGAAGTGGATAATTCCTTTTTATGTAAAAACGTTTAATATGAAGTTTGGTGCCGTTTGGATAAGAAAAGTCGATTGAAAATTTGAAAATGAGATAAAAATTCAATCTTTTTTTGTTTTGTTTAGAAAAATTAATACTTAAGAACGTTTTACACCAAAAAGTAATAAAAAAAAATCGAAATATATATTTAACGAACTTAAAATGTATAAAAAATTGAAATCGCATGAAAAAATATCCAAGTTATTACAAATGCCCCAAGCAAATTTATGTGTCAAAAATCACTTGGTTGGAAAATTAACAGGTTGTATTTTTTTTACAATTTTTATATATTTTTAAATCCAAAAATAGTCAAATATCAAGTTTTGTTCCTCTAAGATAGAGTTAAAAAATTTTTAAGTATGACTTAAAATGCAAAAATTTTTTAAACCAAAATTCAATACTTTTCAAAATTAAATTTTTTAGAAATTTTGTTCAGCAAAATTAAAAAATTTCACTTTTCCTTACTGGGGTTTCATTAAGTACATTAAAAAAAATAAAAATTACACAAGTTCCTTGTATAATTTACGGAGACCAGCTATTTAATTTCCGCATTCATGCATTTTTATTAAGTTCCAATTAATGCTAGTTAGGATTTTATAACAAAAACTTTAAGGACTGTAATCAGAAATTTGGTCAAAATTGAACTTTACCAAAGATCAAATGACAAGGTTAAAGGTAATTTTTTTTTTTTTTGGAAATTTTGAACATTTCATTCTTCATATTTTAATAAATGTTGACTAAAATATTTTCTGTAATTAATAATTAATATTTAAACGGAAAAAATAAAATAAACCCTTTTATGCACTTGGGTGCAAAAATGACCCAATATTTTTTGAACGTAAAAAATCATTTTCAACTATCTTCATAACAAAAAATCGAAATTAACCCTGTTATGCACTTGGGTGCAAAAATGACCCAATACTTTTCTCAGTTTCATTCAAATATATGCATAATATAAGTAAACAATTACCCGAGTAAAAAAGTTTAGTTATAATCATAAATGACCTCATCTAATAATACAGGTTCGTTGAAAAGTTCCTGCGCTCACCAAAAGATGGCACTGCTAGCTCCAAACTTTTTTTTTTCTTCAGTTGGTATAACTGTCCTAAGAACACATGCAAAGTACCAATTCATTCTGTCAATTCTTTCTTTGTTTACAAGCCATTTGAAGTTGACGTGTCATTGATTTTTTTTTAATATGGAAAAAATTGAATATCGTGCAGTCATTAGATTCTTTGTTTTGAAGGGTTTAAAAGCAAAGGAAATTTATGAACAATTGTTAGAAGTGTATAAGGAGTCCTCACCTTCAAAACGCACCGTTGAATTTTGGGCTGGTGAATTTAAACGTGGTCGTACCAGCCTTAAAGACGATCCACGCGAAGGACGACCAAAAACTGCAACCACAGCAGAAATCATTGAGCAGGTACATAATATGGTTAGTGAAGATCCAAGTTTGACTAAGCGTGAAATTGCTAATGCCATAGGCATCTCAGACGAACGAGTACTCCATATTTTACATGAAGAATTACGTATGAAAAAAATGTTTGGAAAGTTAGTGCCGCACACATTAACAATTCAACAAAAACTGGATCGAAAACGAATTTCTCAGCGTAATTTGAGCGTTTTAAGCCGAATAAAACCGACTTCTTGCATCGTTTTATAACTATAGATGAGACTTGGATCTACCACCATGATCCTAAATTTAAACAAGAACGTTTACAGTGGACTGAAGCTGGTTGTTCAGCTCCAAAGCAGATGAAGTCACAACCATCAGCAAAGAAGGTTATGGCATCAGTTTTTTTGGATGCAAAAGGAATTTTGTGGATTGATTATCTTCAGAAAGGTAAAACAATCAACTCTGAATATTATTGCAGCCTTTTGGATCAGCTGGATGAAAAAATTCCTGAGAAAAGACCTGGTTTAAAGAAGAAAAAAATCATTTTTCATCAAGACAATGCACCTGCTCACAAAAGTGTTTTGACGATGGCTAAATTCAAAGAATTAAAGTACGAATTGCTTGAACATCCACCGTATTCACCAGATTTGGCTCCCAGTGACTACTATCTCTTCAGAAATCTCAAACAATTCCTTCGTGGAAAGCATTTTTCGTCGAATGAAGAGGCCATAGCAGACGTAGACGGTTATTTTGCAGAGCTTCCGGAAAACCATTATAAAGATGGGATAAAATTATTGGAAGATCATTGGAACAAGTGTATTGAGCTTCTAGGAGATTATATTGAATAAAAAAATTTATTTCGTAACAAAAACAGTATTCTTTCATTTCGAGCGCATGAACTTTTCAACCAACCTGTATATTATCATATGTATATATTTACATATGTCAGTATGCATTACCATATATAATTATATATTACATTTATTTTTTTTTTAAATTACCATATATTGTGCCATATATAACCACATTTAGTTATATATTGATCTTTATAAAATTAGATATGATAAGATATGGTATATATTTTATCATATAAAATTATATATAACACTATATATAATTTTATACGGTGTAAGGTACCATTTTTTCTTATATATGAATTATACAGAACAATATATACTTTTATATGACTTATACAGATCAATATAAAATTATATATGCTATCTAATATTAAAATATTTTTCAATATGGTATTAGATATAATTGTATATTATTCAATATATGGTCCAATATAGGAAATATTTTTGAATGGGTTATAAGACATAATTATATAAGGTACAATATTTGCAAACAAATTTGAGATATTGTTATATATATATATATATATATATATATATTTCCACATCTACAGTATTTTTGATATGATATAAGATATAATTATATGTGGTTCCATGTCAATGGTTTCGAATACCATTTAATTTTTTTATTTTAAACAATTTTTTTTTTAAACTTTCAAATTTGACAAGGTCCAGAAATTTTTAATTTAAGATATAATTAGTTTATAACAATCTAGGTGCATATAAAATTATATATGATCATTGTTTCCAAAACTCCTATAAGTGTTGAAAATTTATATATTGTTTGTGTTTTAAATATAATTACTTATCTACATTATTTCTCAGTCCATAAGAGATTATTAAGTATAATTATATATAATATTATATATAGTTATTATATATAACATAATTATATAAAAATCAATAAGTACATAACCAATTTAGTCTTATTAATTCAAATTACAAATTTTTCCCAAATTTCCAAATATATAATTATATAAATGTCCCGAAGATATAATTACATATAACACAATTATACGAAAAATGTAGTCTAATAAAGTCAGCCACACACTGCTGAGTGCTTAAGTCCATTACTTTACCTTAAAAACTCGTAATTTTTTCCCCCGGTCTAGCGACCGGCTGATCTTAGTCCATACAAGGTTTCTTAAGAAAACCTTTGACTTACTTAAGTACTAAGCAAGTCTACGTTTTAACAACCAAATTTTCGCCAATCGTTCGTTTTCTCCAATCGACAAATTATTGCTAAAGCAATCAAAATTATCTTTTCACAGTTGTTTCATCTGAAATTTTGTTGTCACAACAGTTACCATAAGACTGTTTTTTTTTCTGTGCAGAAATAATATTTTGCTGCAAAATTTTATATCTTAGCTTAAAATATAATTGAGTAAAAATCGTATAAATCTTCGTGAAAACCTATAAAATTTAAAAAAACATCAACGCAAAATTATTTAATCGCAACTTTTGAAAACTGCACAAACTAGTTTCTATTTCTCTACTACCATTTCAAATTAATGTCAGTCAAAAGTTTTTAATGTGTATTTATTAATTTGTATAAAATTTATTAAAGCACTTTAAATCTTGATACACAAATGTTTTGTTGTACTTATTTTTTTTTCTATTTTATATTAAAAAAAGAAATAATAACATACCACCCTATAACCAAGGAGATCAAGTTTTAATATTTTGTTTGCATCTCTACTTTTTACTGTAATAAATGTATACAAAATATACCAGTTTTGTTAACTAATTCAAAGTTAAAACAAAATAAGAAAACATTTGAAATGTTACTTCCATATTGTTTAAGAAATGTTGAGCAAAAAAAAATGGACTAAGTTTTAACCTCACCTTTAAAAATATGATATTGCTATTATATAAATTAATTGAATATAAATGATAAAGTAATCAATCTAGTTTTAATATATTTTTTTTTCTAATAAGTAGGTTTTCTTTGTTCCCTCTTTTTCCCTTCTTGCGCTTTTTACGTTCTTTTTAATACACTTTTAACATTAATTAAAATACTCAATTAATTTTAATTTTTTTTTATATTATATTTTATTGCAATTTTGTTTTATTTTGCCCATAAGAAAATCAAAAAGTGAAAAATACTATTTTTTATTATTTTCTTTTCTTTCTCTGTTTAAATAACGTTTGTGTCTTAAGTCTTTTGTTTTGCTTTCAACTGCCAACACTGCGTTTACGTTAGGGCATTCATATTACTCGATTTTATTCGAGTTCGATTAAATGAATATCTCGATTTTGTTATTTTTTTTTAACTTACTTGATTAATCGATACAATTTTAAAATTAATAAGATTAAAATCTGAACAAATGCTATTCATATTAAATGTATTAAATTTATTTATAGAAAACCGGTTCATAAAAAGTGCAAATTTGCAAAAGTGCAAATGTGTAAATTTGCAAAAATGCAAATGTGCAAATTTTCAAAAGCGCAAATGTGCAAATTTACAAGTGTGTAAATTTGCAAAAGTGCAAACGTGCATATGTGCAAATTTGCAAAAGTGCCAATGTGCGAATTTTTAAAAGTGTAAATGTGCAAATTTGCAAAAGTGCAAATGTGCAAATTTTCAAAAGTGCAAATTCGCAAAAGTACAAACGTGTATATGTGCAAATTTGCAAAAGTGCAAACGTATATATGTGCAAATTTGCAAAAATGCCAATGTGCAAAAGTGAAAGTTTGATTGTTTGATGGATTGATGGTTTGATGGTAAATGTGCAAATATGCAAACGTGTAAATATCCACATGTGATAATGTGCAAATGGTTAAATGTGCAAATGGGTAAATTCGCAAATGTGTAAATGTAAAAATGTGTAAATTTGTAAATATTTATTTATTTCATTCAACATCGCCCAGCCTAAACCGCAGGAGGTAGGACTCTGAAATTTGGTATGAAGGCCTGCACAAACCGTTGGACCTAGGAAGTTTAAGTTTAGTTTGCAGGCTCCTTCTCCAGTGTAGATAACAGTTAAGACGTAATTTTTGAAAAATCCAATGGGGAGGGGCAGAAAAAGAAAAAAAATCTTACCATTGCCAAAACCGCTGAAGCTGGGAAGTTAAAATTTGGTGCAAAGATTCCGCCTCCGGTGTAGACATTCACCTAGATCGGTTTTTTGGAAATGTGTACAGGTAGGGGCAAAAAGGTGAACAGTCTCCTCCTTAACGGGCTGCCCTTACCGATTTAGCCAGAAAGTTGAAATTTTTAATATGTGTTAAATGGAGTATGCGCTAACTCATTGCTCAGCTACATTTTAGAATTTAAGCCATGTACATAGTAAAAATGGGGATTCAAAGGGAAAAATCTGAAATTTAAAATGTGTGTTACCTGGAGTATGGGCCAGTTCCTTATTGAGGTACATCTTAGAATTTTAGTCTGGGACATGGCAAAAATAAGGTACTCCAGGTAATTATCTCGGAACTCCGTATAGCCCTGGGCCTTAGCCCAGGCAACCATTTTCTACAAATTGAAAGGGGCAGAAATGTAATGGAAAGGGTACGAGTAAAATTAAAACACTAGACAAGGGATACGAAATGGAATGAAACGGTGTACGAGTGGAACTAAAACACTTGACAATGCGATTAAAATGAAATGAAATGAGGAACGAGTGAAATCGATAAAAAAATAAAATGGAATGGGGAACGAGTGTAATTGAAACATTACACGAGGGGAAATAAATGGAATTTGAACGAGTGGAAATGAATCATTAGACAAGGAGAACAAAATGGGATGGAAAGCGGAAAGACATATAAACAAGAAATTTAAAACTTTAAATTTAAACATCCACTTAAAAAGATGAAACTAATTTAATTAAATGGTAAAATCTTTTTTTAAAAAAAAAAGAATAACATTTTCTTCTCAACATGTTTCACTATTTAAAACTACCGATAACGAAGTATCGGGCTTTTAAGCTAGTACAGACATAACATATATACACAAATCATCATATTTTGGGAATAATAGAGATCAGTGTTTTACAATTTAACCATAAAAAATGCCTTACCTTCAGAGATAATAATTTTTAAAATATAACTAAAATGCAGTATGGACTCTTTAGCGTTAAATAAAATAAAATTAAAACATACTGTTCTTAGATACATAAAACATTTTAACAAAATTACAAAAAAAAACTATGTAAAAAATATGCAAATATATACTCGAGTTATTTCTTACTCGAAATAATAATTTTTAAATTATTAGAAAAAATATTTGATAAAAATTTCATTTGCTTAATCGAGTAACCGATTGAATACCTTAGTCTACGTACTTACTTCATGCCCACTTTTTTCTTATTTAAAAGTTTAAACAAGAATTAACACACTTTTCTGTATTTATTACTTGTCTTAATGTTATTTTGACATTTTGTTGAATAAATTAAAAAATCTTGTATCGTTCCAACTCTCTTTTGAGATTCTAAATATGAGAGAATCATAAATATATGAGAATTATAAAGGTATTTGTCGAAAAGAGTTTAACTTATTGTAAAATAAGTAATCTATAGTTTGAACTCTCTTAACGGTAATGATTGAGTATACAAATATTATTACAAACAAAAAAAATGTTTATTAACAAATAACATTTGCATAATAAAGACATGTTTAGTATATATATGAATTTTAGCAATAATAATTTTCAATTGTTTACAATTGAAGTAAGTAAATATTTGTATTACAGGGGGAGTTAAAAAAGAATATTAAAACCGACAAAGGTTTTTGCACAGATTTCTACTAAAAAATTTGTTTGAAGTACACTCAAAGTCTTAACATATTGATAAAATTATTCAATCATATCGACTATATGATTTCCTATTCCAAGTATAATTTATGTAAAATTTCGGAAAGCGTTGCAAATTCCGACAAGAGTCCCTTAAACCTCTTTTTTTATGAACAGGACGAAAATATAAAGATAAATTTGAACGAAAGATAAGAGTGAATGAAATTTCACAAACATTTTATTTAAGCATATATCAGAAAGGTTAATTTATATGGCGACTAGATCCATATAAACCCTTTGGAAGTATGATGCACGGTCCCCTATAACATTCAGAAAAAAATTTCAAGCAAATACTTACAGTCCTGTAAATTTAAATACCATTAAATCTCAATTCAAAAAAGATCTTTATATGCCAAAAGGTCTAAGTACAGGTTGGTTGAAAAGTTCCTGCGCACGAAATGAAAGAATACTGTTTTTGTTACGAAATAAATTTTTTTATTCAATATAATCTCCTAGAAGATCAATACACTTGTTCCAATGATCTTCCAATAATTTTATCCCATCCTTATAATGGTTTTCCGGAAGCTCTGCAAAATAACCGTCTACGGCTGCTTTGGCCTCTTCATTCGACAAAAAATGCTTTCCACGAAGGAATTGCTTGAGATTTCTGAAGAGATAGTAGTCACTGGGAGCCAAATCTGGTGAATACGGTGGATGTTCAAGCAATTCGTACTTTAATTCTTTGAATTTAGTCATCGTCAAAACACTTTTGTGAGCAGGTGCATTGTCTTGATGAAAAATGATTTTTTTCTTCTTTAAACCAGGTCTTTTCTCACGAATTTTTTCATCAAGCTGATCCAAAAGGCTGCAATAATATTCAGAGTTGATTGTTTTACCTTTCTGAAGATAATGAATTAACAAAATTCCTTTTGCATCCCAAAAAACTGATGGCATAACCTTCTTTGCTGATCGTTGTGACTTCACCTGCTTTGGAGCTGAACAACCAGCTTCAGTCCACTGTAAACGTTCTTGTTTCAATTTAGGATCATGGTGGTAGATCCAAGTCTCATCCATAGTTATAAAACGATGCAAGAAGTCGGTTTTAATCGGCTTAAAACGCTCCAAATTACGCTGAGAAATTTGTTTTCGATCCAGTTTTTGATGAATTGTTAATGTGTGCGGCACTAACTTTCCAAACAGTTTTTTCATACGTAATTCTTCATGTAAAATATGGAGTACTCGTTCGTCTGAGATGCCTATGGCATTAGCAATTTCACGCTTAGTCAAACTTGGATCTTCACTAACCATATTATGTACCTGCTCAATGATTTCTGCTGTGGTTGCAGTTTGTGGTCGTCATTCGCGTGGATCGTCTTCAAGGCTGGTACGACCACGTTTAAATTCACCAGCCCAAAATTCAACGGTGCGTTTTGAAGGACTTCTTATACACTTCTAACAATCGTTCATAAGTTTCCTTTGCTTTTAAACCCCTCAAAACAAAGAATCTAATGACTGCACGATATTAAATTTTTTCCATATTAAAAAAAATCAATGACACGTCAACTTCAAATGACTTGTAAACAAAGAAAGAATTGACAGAATGACTTGCAACTTTGCATGTGTTCTCAGGACAGTTATACCAACTGGAGAAAAAAAAAAGTTTGGAGCTAGCAGTGCCATCTCTTGGTGAGCGCAGGAACTTTTCAACCAACCTGTATTTACCAATCCTAGTAGGGCACGCTCTTGGGCCACTAGAAAATTATGATGGCGGATCAATAAGTCCGTTATTATTTTAATGGAACACAGTTTTTTTTTGCAAAAAAAATTAATTTTTCAACATAATCTCCTTTTAGCTCAATACACTTAGTCCAACGTTTCTCCAATTTTTGTATACCTTCCAAAAAATAGGTTTTTTCGAGGTCCACAAAATAGGCATTTGTTTGATCAATAATTTCATCATTGGAGCTTAATCTCTTTCCACCGAGCCATTTCTTAAGGTTTGGAAATAGGAAATAGTCACTGGGGACTAAATTCGGAGAATATGGTGGATGAGGTATCAATTCGTAGCCCAATTTATGGAATTTTGCCAATGAGACTACACACGTGTGCACCCGTGCATTATGGTCAATTGAGAGCAAACGCGGCACCCATCTTGCAGACAGTTTTCTTAAATCCAACTGATCATTTAAAATCGAAACCACACTGCCTAAAGTATCAACAATCTCAGGCACTTTTACTCCCCGATCGGCCAACATTATATCGTGGATTTTTCGACATTTTCGGTGTACGTTCAGAGTCATTTGTAGTTGTGCGAAACGAAAGTCAGTAAACCACTTTTTACAATTGAAATCAATGGTGCAGAGTCCCCATAGCACTTATCAAGCTTTTCCTTGGTTTTATTGAGGGTTTTTTTTCGCAAAAAATAATGTTTAATGAGCACTCGAAATTTACTTTTTTCCATTTTTTAAAAAATCCATGTGGATGTATGTTTTGAACAGCTGTTAAACACAAAGTAAATGACGGAACTTGCTCAAAATTTGACAGTAGTCTATTAACAGGTGGTGGTACTCGATGGGAGCAGTGTTGCATTTCATATAACTACGAGGGAAGTTCGAAAAGTCACGTACTTATTGATCCGCCCTTGGATGTACCAAATTTCATTGAAATATGGGGGGGGGGGGGGTTAGGAAGGGGAGAGACAAATGTTTCTTTACAATGTGCATTTAGTTATTTAACTAAATAACATCAAAGATTGGACAATATCAGGAAGGGACAACCCTTGGCCCGCCCTTTTTCACGGTTGATTTAAGGGACCAAAGGTTAAACTTTTTTTGGGGGCAATCTGCAAATATTTCAGTTGACTAGATTGGAAAATATCAAAAAAGTCCAACATTTGGCCCATGAACTTTTTTTGTTGATTCATATTCAATCTGTATTTAGTTCAGTAGCTAACTAAATTATATTCCGGATTGGAAAACATCAGAAAAGCCCAAAATTTGGCTCTCATAATTTTTTATTGCAATTCAGGGGGGCCCCCCTGGTTGATTTTTTTTTTGAACTATTTGTATTTACTTCAATAGGCTAACTATATACTTACTATATATATTAGATTGAAACATATCAGAAAACACCAATATTTGGCCCTCCTAAATTTTAACTTAAAAAAGTGCGGGTGCCAAAGTTTGGTTTTTATGGTATTATCTACAGCGAAATAAAATTTTAGTGGTACCGAATGTAAAAAATTTTTAAAAAATTTAGAATAAATAAACGAAACATCGTATGTTGCAAAAATGTTCAGATTTGTTACAAAATTTTGAATTTTTTTTTCATATATTTGTAAATTTACTGAATGGATTTGCACGATTGACTTCTTTATCTATTTATTGCGGTGTCTTGTATGAATATGGTTTTCATGTGTTTAATTGTAAATATGAATTTTAAATTAAAAAAAAAAACTTAATTTTTGAGATCCTTCCTAGTTTCTTAAAACACCTGACTTGTTTATTCTCAAATGAAAAATAATTTTGTGTATAATTCAAATTCATAAAAATTAATAGATTTTGAATTACTTTTTTTCAATATTGAACCATAAATTTTTTATCCCCTGGTCAGGGGTCAAAGAAAATAAGGGGCCGTTTTTGTGAAATGCAAATTTTGATGGAATTTTTTTTACTTCAGATTCATGTTTAGAAATCTAAAGTACTGTAAAGTTTTAGTAAAAGCTTTTGCAATAAAGTCGAATTTTGTGGAGTAGTGTAATTAGGGCTAGGAAGTTTATGTAAATACATATTTGTTGTAGTTCGGGGGAGAATAAAATTAACCAAATATCTAAATAGATATTTTTTGATTTTTAATACACAAAAAACAGATTCATTCTGACAACCAAAAAATTTTTTTTTTGATTTGGTTGGAGTCACCGATATAGTTGTTTGTGCAACAAAAATTCGGTTAAGATAACAGAATTTCAATTAAAACAAAATATTTCAATTGTGTCAGAAGTATATTTTATTACCACAACCCCGGTAGGCTAGTTGGTAGCTTATTAGTGCGGTAGTCGTGGGTTCGATTCCCACCAGAGGCTCTGGTCTGTTTTCACTACAACGAGCCGAAAGCCTTCGTTGCTAGATATAATTTGTAATTATATGTTTAATATAATTTAGTTGCTGCAACCAAATCATTGAGTTGGCAAGAAATTCGTTTGTGACAATGTATCGGATTTCTCTGTGTACATCAATTATAAACTCAACACCCTCCCAGCCCTAATAATTTGTTTTTAAGAAAAATTAATTTAAAAAAAAAACATTCAACGAAATATTGAAAGTATAAAAACAATTTAAAATGGTTTGATTGTTTTTTTTTTATAAATTTCTTATAAAATTAACTTAAAAATTAAATACATATTGTTTAATACAAGTAAAACCAAAAAAAATAAATAAAATTAAATAGATACACAAATAGTAGGTTCATAACTGGTTTAGTTTAACAAAACACAAAAATCCCAATTTTCATCTAAAGTAAATTAAAATTTGAATTCAATATACCAGCGGAATTCCCATTTTGTATGGTATATATATTTTAACTTAAAACTGAGTCATTATATAATTATTTTTTGTACATTTCAACAACCACAATTTGTTAAAATTTAATTAAATAACCCCCTACAAAGACTAAGAATTTAATTTCTTTTTAAAATATGACACATCACTGTTAGTTCTTTTCATTATCATTTAACAAAAATCAACACCTTAAAAAATATTTTACAGATTTTATTTGATGTTAACAATAAATTTTGTTTGCTTAAAAAAAAATTGGGTTTACATTTTATTTTTTATTTTTTTTTATTGAACATCATTTTAGTATATTTCAAACAAAGAAATTTTTGCGGATTTTGATTACCACAAACTTATGTACATCTACTTATTTCCTTAAATATATTGCTGAAATTAGTCATTTTCTTTAAGGTAAGTGTTTTTTTTATTTGTCTTTTTTTATTTTTTTTTTCAAACAACTTTATACATAATAAAAAAAAACTTGCATAACCTTATAACTGTTTAATAATTACATTAAAATGACTGATCTTAGATACATGAATATTGTACTGCGGTATAAATATGTTTAAAAGTTTTCCGGTTTTTTCTGTTTTATAATTATTTTTTTCGGGGACTATAATTTTAAAAATGTATGCTGCCATTAATAACTCTATCTGTTAACAACAAAACTAAGAGGAACATTTCGTCAGAATTTTTATTGACCTTACAAATCAGAGACAGTGCTTTAAAAACATAATACACCTAGCCCACGTACAACGTGGCTTCATACAACACGTTTTTGTTCTAACAATGTTTACAAATTGATACCTCAAATCTTATAACGTGGACTTTTTTGCCTTGTATAACATGAGATTTCTTTTACTTTTAGTTTAAAATCCATTGTTTTGGTACACATACCCTAATATGGTTGTTCTAAGTTTTTATAGTGGAATGAATTTATTAATTTTGGAAAATAATTATCGATTACTAAATGTTCCACTAAAAATTAAAAAAAAAACAGTATAATTTAAATTTAATATTGAAAGCAATAACAAATGAGTGAGTTAAAATCCCATTTAGTAGCCAACGGGATATTATGAAAATGAGGTTAATTCTTCGGTATTTATATAGCAAAAATCACTGAATTCAAACCCTCCACCAATATCCTAAAAAAAATATTCTCTTCTATTTTGATACAAGTAACACAGTTCAATACAAAAAACAAGTAAAAAAGGGCTAAATTCGGCTGTGCCGAATTTTTGAATACCCTCCACCAATATCCTAAAAAGATGTTCTCTTCTGTTTTTGGTACAAAAAATATAAAAAAACTTTAAAAGTAAAATTATGTAGGTGACCAAATTTTTTGAGGTGAAAAACTTTTTTAGATGTGAAAAGAACTTTTTTGGTGGAAAAAAATTTAGAGGTGAAAAAAAAAATTTTAAGGTAAAAAATTTTTTGTGGTGAAAAACAATTTTAGTAGTGGAAAAATGTTTGAGGTGAATACAAAATTTTAACTGATAAGTGACTGGTGAATAAATATTAGAAAATATGTTATGTACCAGTCACTACTATGAAATTGTACTAAATTTGTATGGGCAATTTAGAGGCACCTTTACATTTTCACTAGTTTTTTTAAACATGGACTGCACAAAAAACACATTTTAAAGTATAGTTTTTGTCAAATACTCGATTTCGTTCCTGCTAATGGGAACTAGCTCTGCAGCTGAATATGCCTAATGTATTTTTGACAATTGAGGGATTGACAAATGTATATTTATGTTAATTTTTTTTTTTTATAAAAAAATACAGATGAATAAAGTGCGATATTGTGCTCTTAAACATCTAAATGAATATTGATTTAGAAAATTAAAGTATAATATACACATAAAACATATATTTTGCATAGCTTTTGGCAAACATGCGCCACCTATTGGGAAATAGTTTCAACTAATGTTCTTTCTTTAACAAATTAATGTCTTTGATTTATGTAACAGAACTTTTGTTATTTAGTTTTTGTAATGTTATTTACAGAGGTCTGCTCTGTTAGCGACTCTAACATTTCTACTTACTTAACAGAAAAAAAATAGATACAGAAAAATTGTACCAATTTGTATGGAAAATTTAGAGGTATCTTCACATTTTCACTCATAACTTTTGAACCGCTTGACCGATTTTGCTCATTTTAAATACCAAACTGCTCGGGAGGATGTTTAATAATCTGGGTAAAAATAGGCAACCCCGCTTGCCTCTTCGCGTCGTGATCGCCATTTCAACAGACAGACGGACAGACAGACAGACAGACAGACAGACGGACATCGCTAAATCGACTTAAAATTGCATAAGGATCACGAATATATACTATACTTTATGGGGTCTTAAACCTATATTTCGACATGTTACAAACGGAATGACAAACTGATATATACCCTCTCCATATATGGTGGAGGTTATAAAAAATACGGCTTCTGGATAGATCACATCGGAATTTCATTTTGGAAGCGGTTAAAGTTTCCCAGCTCTGGCCTGTTCTTGCGGCATATCGGTATATAAAACTATGTTTTCTTTACATCTGAGGTATAGGGTATGTTCAGCAACTTTGTAGATAATGGTATGGAAAATATTTTTGTAGAACTATTAACCCTCTAACTCCCCCTCATAACGGTATTTTTTGACTTTATTCTAAGAAATTTTAAAAAACACCCCGAAAAAGGGGAAGGGCGCGAATGAAATGTTCTACAAAAATGTTGGCCATAAAATTCTACTATATATGTCAGAACACACCAAAATCCAAAACTTAACACAAATACCAAAAACCAATCAAATTCAAGATTTCTCATCAGATTTCTAGTCACATTTTGGGATCACCTAAATATTATGTAGGTGATCCCAAAATCTGACTTATAATATGCAGGTCATTCTAAAATTTGACTAGAAATTTGATGAGCAATCTTGAATCAGATTTAAAGAAAACATAGTTTTATATACCGATATGCTGCAAGGACACGTCAGAGCTGGGAAACTTTAACCGCCTATAAAATGAAATCCCGATGTGATCTATCAAAACGCCGAAACACATATATTTTTTTTTTTTTTTTGGTCTTAACAAGAATCAATCGTCGGAACCCCGTAATTTTGGAAAAAGTTTAAAATTGTTGTACATTATAATGTAAAAAATTTTTAAAGTAAAATTATGGAAGTGAAAAAAATTTTTTGAGGTGAAAAACTTTTTTGGATGTGAAAAACAATTTTTTGGTGGGAAAAAAAATTTAAGGTGAAAAAAAATTTTAGTGGTGAAAAAAATTTTTTGAGGTAAATACAAAATATTATTCACTTTTAAGCGACTGGTGAAAAAAATATCAGATAATATATTTTGTACCAGGCGCTACTATGAAATTGTGCTAAAATACACCAATTTGTATGGAAAATTTAGAAGTACCTTCACATTTTCACTCATAACTTTTTTTAACCGCTGAGCCCATTTTGCTCATTTTCAATACCAAACTTCTCGGGAGGATGTACATTAATTTAGGTAAAAATGAGCAACCCCGCTTTCGTCTTCGCGCCGTGATCGCCATTTGATCAGACAGACGGGCATCGCTAGATCGGCTTTAAAATTTCATAAGGATCACGAATATATATACACTATTGGTTCTTAGAACTATATTTCGACATGTTAGAAATGGAATAACAAACTGATATAGACCCTCACCATAATGATATTTTAAAGAGAAAATAAAAAAAATATTATTTATTTTGTTGAAAGTTTAAAAGCCAAAATAAAGAAATAATTATTGAATTTTACGGACTTAGCAGTTAACTAGTAGACAGTTGAAAAAAAAATTATAATTAAATATCATTTGTTTTTACGGATTTGTGGTCAGTTTATTAACAATTAAAAAAAATTAAAAATTATTAATTTTTTTTACGCATATTGTAAGTTAATTTATTAATCTCATGAGTAAACCGGTTTTGAAGTAATATGACATTTATTTTTAATTGCAAACTATTTTGAGTGTACCTGCCAATCAAAATATTAATCAACAGCAGGAGTTACTTAAATAATAATAAAAAAAAAACAACAACTTATGAAAAAATATTTCTTAAGACGTCATCATACACACACACACAACAAATCAATAAAAATATTTTTAGTTGCAAGAAACAACATCAGCTAAACATTATGAAAGAAACTTTAAAAGTGAAAGTAAACTTAAAGAAAAAAAATATATAGTATAGTTATATTTTATAAGGAAAAAAAAAACTAAAACAAAGACAAAAATCATTAAAGCGCAACAATAAAATAAACTAAAATATTTTATACACTCAGAAAATTAAGTAGGTAAAATCTACTGCAAAGCTCTTTATTTACACAAAACTTAATGAAATTCTTTTAAATTGCACATGAACAGATTACATAATTTATTCAATTAATTACCAACGTTTTTTTTTTTGCTGCGTTGTTGCCTTATCAACGTTCTATCTCAAACTGATAGCATACTCTTGGGTGCTCGTACTTATATGTGATCTGCGCCGTCTGCTGGAAGCTGGTAGAACGATTGATGACAATTGACTTACAATTTAGGGCTGGCAATATGGAGATTTCTATTTCTATTGGTGTATCGCATTTCCGTAATAGTATTTTCATAGTGAATTTTCTTTTTTAATGTATTGTTTTATTTAAAATTATAATTGTGAAATTTTCACTTTTATGCATTTGTTTTCTTTAGCGTTCTTTTTTTTTTGACAAGACATAAGTGAAAAAAAAAATATTCTCATATTAATTATTTCACTAGAAAAATTCAAAAAAATAAGTGTCATATAGTTTTTATATGCGAAATATTTTGATCGAAAAATACACACACTTCAAAAATATTGTATTACAGTCAGACTTTAAAAAACATAATTTCTTAAATCAATTTTCAAATCTGATTTAAATTTTTACAAATTAACTAGCGAATTAATTTTTTTGATTTAAGTATTTACTACCTTAATTCAACATTTATCTTATTAGAACAATCAAGTTGATTTAAATAATTCAAATTATTGAATTAAATCAAATTAAATCAAAGAATCAAATTAATTTTGATTTGATTCGCGAATCAATAAAAATTATTATTTTAATTCTCGAATCAGGATTAATTTAACTTTAAATCCGAAGGGTTTCATGAAAATTTTCTAAAACATTCTTCTCGGTATGTCTTCCGGACCTGGCCCATTTTTATTATCGCAGTATATTAATACTCTAGTAGAACAAAAATTTTGTCCGTTCTGACTTAGTTTTCGAGATACCGACCATTTTTAAAAATGGGCATTTTATAAAATGGCGAATATCTCGGGAACAAAGCGGAATAGTGCAAAACGGTCAAAATTTTTGAAAAGCTCAAAAAAGGTTACCCTTCAATAGAATAGGTTAGGTAGTTCTCCGAAGGGTTTCCTAGAATTTTTATAAAACAGGGTGACTATTTTTTGATATCAATTTATATGATAGTAAAAATTAATACTCTCCGATAATACAAATTTCGTTTCCCGTTCCATTTTGCTCGTATAAAAATGAGTCACCCTGTGACGGTTTATAAAAATGGATACATTGGTATGTCTTCCGAACCTGGTTTATTTTTTATTATCGCGAAAAAATTTTCTGTTAGTTTTCAAGATACCCGTAAATTTAAAAAATTACCATTTTACAAAATGGCGAATATCTAGAAAACTAAGCGAGATTTGTAAGTCAATTTTAATGATTTTTTTATTTTGTTTTAATTTGCAATTCAAATCAATCTTTTTTTAAATCGCGAATTAAATAAAGAATTACGTTTGAAATGATTTAATTCAATTGAATCCAAAAAGAATTTAAATGAAATTGATTCATCATCGATTTTAAATCTGATTTAACTAATTAATTTATAAAATATTGAATCAACTAACAGATTTACAAAAAGAATTATTTTTTTTCGCGAATTAAATTATTAAAAAATTTGATAGAACTGTATCAACTAAATGTAACTTAAAGATATGAATTTTTAAAGATTGTTTAAAAAATAAAATCAACTGTCAAAGATATTGACATTATTTTTTTCAACTTAATCAATTTACTGCACAAATAACTGGCATGTAGTAACTGCAGAAATTTTCTGAATGTAGTTTAACAAATAAAAGCGAATGTTAAACTATTACGTACAAGGAAGGTCTGCTGGGTGGTTTACTTTAATTTAAATAAAATTTTGGATATGTGGTAGAGGAAATAGAAAAACTACGCATGTGCTCTTTAATAGCGTCCCAATCTCACGTTTAAGTGGGATTGAAAATAACGTCGTTTTCCGTTTTTAGACTTATTTCATATTTATTTAAAATAAATTTGTACTGTAGGGGCTGGCTATCAAATTAATGGTATTTTGAAGATGCATATAAAAGATCCAATAGAGTTC
The DNA here is from genome assembly GCA_949748255.1 of Eustalomyia histrio. Classification (NCBI taxonomy): domain Eukaryota; kingdom Metazoa; phylum Arthropoda; class Insecta; order Diptera; family Anthomyiidae; genus Eustalomyia; species Eustalomyia histrio. Next base: position 235,472,266 of record OX456523.1, read on the forward strand.
TGCAATATATTAAAGACTTTACAAATATTTGACACCTTCAAGGCCTTAATTTTTAACTTCTAAATATCAATATGAGCCGGCAATTTTAATGCCAACATTTTTTTTTTTTTTAATTTGTTCCCTCTATCACCTATAGAAATTTCATTGAAATCTCAAACAACCTACAAAGAGATTTTCCTTGTAAAAACAACAATAATTTTAGCACACCAAACGCTCAAAAGAAACTTGTATTATACACGCTGGAACTGACCATGCAAGCTAAATAAAATTAAAATAATTCTATCGCACTTAAACATGAAATAAAGAAAAAAAACTGAAACTAAAAATTTACTTTGTTGTTTCTATTTTCAAACGCCATTAACTGCTGCAAAGTCTTTGTTGGAAAAAAAAAAGCGAAACCAGTCTTAAAGAAAAAAATAAAAACTGGCCACCAACCACATCATACAAAGAAAATGAAATCTTGCAAAATACCAGTCGCTGTAGTTTATTTTATTTAGAAATAGAACGAGACTTGTTGTATTTATGTTGTAGTATTAAATAATGAAATAAATAATTACAAATGTTGTTTTTGAATTTTGTAACATTTTTATAAAGCAATTTAATTAAATTTATTTTACAAATTGATTAAAAATAAATTCTTATAGTTCGTAATGTTAAAAGTCTTTAAACATTTGAAATACGTAGGAAGTTTTGTTTTAATAATGCAAAAAAAAAAATTGCAAAATAAAAAATTTTCAAAATTTTGCTCCATTTCATTTTAAAACAAAAGACTTAAGAAACATACTTTATTTATATAAAGATACGAAGGCGGGTCAATAAGTCCGAGACTTCTTAAATTTCCCACCTCTTAACACTGCTGCTATTGACTTCTGTCAAAATTTGAACAAGCTGCGACATTTAGTTTCTGTTTGACACTTAGAAAAAAAAATAGTAGAAAATTTTGTAGACGGTATTAAATCCCACAAAACTATTTTTGTACTGATTTTTAGTAAAAAAAATTATTATTTAGCAAATCTTTTTGCTAATTACATTTTACATATCACAGAATTTTAACAGAATACTTACAAAATTTTGTTGCTAATTTCAGAAATCATTTTACAAATTTTTGAATACCGTTATACTAAAATTTTCAAAAAAAAATTACTAATTTTAAAAAGGTGGATAGTAAAGGAAATGTTATTTCTAATTAAAACTTACACCTACAAACTTAAATTGGCTTAAAATGTTACATAGATTAAAAATAGGGAACGGAAGTGAAGATACCGACTCATGTCTAAAAATAGGACATTTACTTAAAAAAACACTGAAAGTTCTAAAAATCAGCCCTAAAAAAATTAAAATTCCAACTTAAAAGTAAAAAAAAATTACTAAAATTTTTTTGCAAAACAGAAATTACCAAATTAAAACAAAATGATAAATACGTTTGTTCTTACAATTTTTAAGCCTTTAATTTTTTTTTTTTATAATTTTGTCTAAAATATTTTTTGAAAAAAAATTAAATTAAAAAAATTTTGATGATCGATAAAAAAAATACGTACTAATATTAATAATATTAAGTGTTTTTTTTTTTTTTTGATGATTTTAGCAAACAGATTTTAAATTCCACTTTACAAAAAGTTTACTAAAATTTTTTAGCGGCTACTAACTTTTCTACTAATTTTATTATACTACACATCAGCAGACATGTGTTGCTATGTTTAGCAAAAAAATACCGCTGGGCTCAAATAAGCAAAATTTCCCGTAATAACAGACTTTTTTTGGTAGGTGTAGCAGACTACCGCGTGGTTTGATTTGAAGATTGAGGAGAAAATGGAAAATTGCAGTATTCATGGCAAAAATCCATGAATTGCTCCTTTATCCAGATTTAGCCCTGAGTGACTTTTTCTTGATTCCAAACCTGAAGAAATGGCTCGGCTGAGAGATATTTGTTTCCAACGATGAATTCATCTCACAAACAAACCTATTTTAATGACCTCAACAAATCTTATTTTTCGGAAGGGATAAACAATTAGAAAATCTTTGGACAAAGTATATGTATAGAGCTAAAAGGAGACCCAAAAACCTGTATTTCATCCAAAAAGTCACGAAATTATTCTAAATAAAATCCATTAACCTTGTCCTTGTCCTATATATGAGCCAGTGTACCAAATTTAAAAAAAAAATATATATTTTTATGTTTGCTACCTGCTGTGTGCGGAGTTTTGAGGGAACTTTATATGGGCATTAGATCTAAATATTGAGCAATTTAGTTGAAATAAGCAAATCGAATAACAATTAAACTATATTTGCGATTAAGACAACACGCACAGATGTACCAGAGTGCAGAGAACCACGGCTAAATTGAATCGAAAATTGATGCTGAGTCGATCGTTATACTAAAAGGTCGGTCTATATCAGCAAAACTCATTACACCCTGACCACATAGTGGTGTAGGGTATAAAAAAAACTTGTTGTTTCGATCGAGAAAGAAGATATGGACATTAGGGTGGACCGATTTGTAAGAACAAAAATTTGTCAATATTGTGCCATCGATTTTTCGATAGCTTTTGGCACGAGGAAAAAAAGTTCCACTATGACATATCAAAAAAATCGTTTTCAAGACGCCCAAATTTCAATTTGTTGACTTTTTCTCAACTTTTATTTTTTAGGTTCTTTTTGACATACAATACATACAAATATATGTACATTGCCACATACAATATAACATATGAGCGCGTGAGAATAAAAATACGACTGAGAGAATCGTACATATAGGACCGCACCAAGAAAAGAGCACTCTCAGTCGAATTTCATTCTCACACGCTCATATGTTATATTGTGTGGTATGTGGCAATGTACGCATAAGTGGTTGAAGCCACCGCTAAACGATCCGAAGATTTCATACCATATTCAAGGTACCAAGCAGTACGTTCAACTCCTAACCAGCGTAGCTAAACGTGCAATTGATAAAAACCGCGAAGTGATCATGGCTAGCCGAAGTAAAATGAGCAAGGAAATATCTGAATTTTAAATTAAATTCCCATATTTTTCACACAATTTTTTTCAATGGTTAAGAAATAGCAAACTATCATTTTCAAACTGTCAATTTCATCAAAAATAATTCAAATTAAGATTCAAACAAAAACTTTAATTGAGTATTAATGGTGTTTTCCCATAAAATTTTCGCTGACAACTGTTAAATGATGGAAATAATTTTGAGTGATGCTTATCATAATGACGACTTAGGTAAGAAGCAATATTGAAAATGCTGTTTATTTGCCAAATAAATGCTAAAATTGAGTTTCGCTTCTGAAAAATCCAAAACTCGTATTTTTTTCAAAAAACTGATATCACCATCGCCTTAAACGTTCGAATTTCTTTAGAAATGAGCTACTACTTAATACGGCAGAAAATACATAAAAATTGATTTGGAGCCTTAAAATTAACAAAAAAAAAAAAAGAGTAAAAAATTGAAAAGAACGTTTTTTCGACAAAAACTCGTCTAACAATAAAAAAAAAAACATTTTTTTTTTTCGAAAAAATGATATCGCCATCGTTTTAAGCGTACAATTTTATCTTGGATAGGATATATTTAAACAATTTGAAATCGGCGAATTTTTTTTAACATACCTACTAAAAAAACCTTAAAAATTAAAGCGTAAAAAAGATCGACTTTTCGACAAAAACTCGTCCAAAACCTCAAGAAAAATATTTTTTTGGACGTACTAAAAAATAAAAAATAAATATTATTACCTACTAAAAAATACCTTAAAAATAAAAGTTGAGAAAAAGTAAAAAAAATGAAATTTGGACACCTCGAAAATTATTTTTTTGATATGTCGTAGTGGAACTTTTTTTTCCTCATGCGAAAAGCTATCGAAAAATCGCTGGCACAATATCGATTGCTAAATCGACCCACCCTTATGGGCATATATGTGTTTCGTGGTCTCTGATACTTAATTTGAAATTTGAATTTTTAAATTTGTTATAGAATCTTCACAGAAAAAATCATATAGAAAATATATAGAAGAAATTATTTTAACTGTACTAAATGTAGTTATTAACTACATTTTCAAAATTTAAAAAAAAAAAATTTTTTTTTAATTTCTATTCTTTGTAAAACGAATCTCAAAACGGCGACCGGTCTTATTCGAAGTTTTGGAAAACAAAAACCTCTTAAACAGGCAGAGCTCACTGTTTGTTTAAATCAGTACTTCAATAGCAAATTTTAATTTTAAATTGAGTTGACAACACCATTTACTTTGTACGTAAGCATTTTTTATCTCTTTCTATATCTTTTAATTTTAAATTAAAAAATTACATTTGAAGTGTAGGTTTTTACTGCCTACAAATTTTAATATGAAAAACTAACCATTTTGATAAAGAACAAAATTCGTTGTTGCATTGAATACAAATTATGACCTCTCGTGTAAAAATCCATTCTAAAAATATCTAATTAAATATTCTGTTAGCATTATTTGAATCCAGACTCTTTATAAGTATCATTTTGGTATTATTTAGAAAGAAAAAAAAAATATTTATTTTTTTTTTAAAACAATTGTTTTGTATTCATTATTGGACTAAGACAAGACAACAATTGTTGAATTTCAACTTTGCGGTAAAAGACAAAAATAAAAATGAACCGGTTTTTTGTGTGTTTAAGTATTTGAACAGGAAAAAAAAAACAATGTTTAGTGCAAACAAATAACTATTATGCGACAATTGTTACCAGTTTTAACAAATATTTTAAGGCTGCTTGATTTTATTATTTTTATTACCAACAACATGATACTTGAACGTGTCAACTAGTAGTTTACACGAGGGTAGTTTGAGAATATAGCAAGAAGGGTAGATAACCTCAAAATTAAGTATGTTGGGGGGAAAAAGTGAATTCGGAGGTAAAGATAATTTTCTCAAACGATTTATATTCAAAAATAGGACATATATTTGAGACTAAAATTCGACTTATTGTAAGCTCTTATGTGGGTTTGAATTTTATTTAACCTTAAAACAAACTCACCATTTTTTGCTCGGCTTGCGAACGGCTAACTTCAGTTAAGGCAAGATTTTTTTTTAGAAAACCTTTAGCTAACTTAAGTATTAAGTAGGTCTCAAACCTTAAGCGATATTGAAATAAAGAATAAATTTACATCGGTACACAAAAAGAAAAAATTTTGTCAGTTTTTAACTGAAATTCGGTTTCTATGACTGAAATCGTTTAATACATCTGAATATTGGCTTTCACAATAAAATTCGATTAACACAACTGACTTTTGATTGGAATATCGAAAATATTCAGCAGAGAAAACAGATTCCTCATGGCAACCGAATTTCTTGCCAACTAAATATTTTGGTTGCAGCAATCGAATTATTTAGTTGTCCCAACCAAATTTTTTCGGTTTTAAACCGAAATTCTGTTACATTAACCGAATATTTGTTGTGACAAACAAATATATTTGTGGCTCCAAGTAAACCATTCGTTTGGCAAGAAATTCTGTTGTTACAATTAATCTGTTTTCTCTGTGCATTAAATATGCTAGTGCTAATTGAATTTTGTGTTTGCCGCAATCAATATACACTTTTCAATTCGGTTGGCACTTTATTTTTCTGTGTGTACGAAAACCATAAACGATAATCGTTTCTGTTGCCATTATTGTGTGAATGCCGTTATCGCTAAAAAACTGTTACCGTTAAACTACCCTTTGAAATTAGGAACCGAAACTGATTGAAACAACATAACTGAAATAAAGAACAAAATTATAACGGTACAAAAGCCGTAACCGATATTTCTTTCGGTTACCATCTTCCGAAAATCGTTAAGAAATAATAGAAGTACAGTGCACTCCTTTGTACAAGGTGGGACAATAGGTACAACCCTATTGGAAACTACTGAAATTTTTTCAAATCCCATCGCATTTCAATTTGGTTTTCGCATTCGTGAAGTTGACACGTGAGAAATTTATAGTGAATAACAATTAATCGCTATGAATCACCTCAAGTACGTGCGATAATTGTGACAACAACGAAGTGGATGATTTTTCATCAAAGCTGATCATGAGCTACGGGGCTAATTTTTACCTCAGTGCCCATGTCAATAACCAAACTTCTTGGTCCTGGAGGACGGAAAATCCATGCATAATTAATAAAACACCATTACAGGCTCTCAAAGTCAAAGAAAAGGTTATTGGACCTTATTTTTCGAAAGAGCTGACGGTAACAATATTACGGTGAACGGCGACCGCTATAGTGACATATTGGCTGAAGGACATGTAGTTCCAATACGAAGGGGTAACTTGTCATAATGCACGTGACACAATGTGTATTTGAAAGGTTGACTTCCACCAGCGGTGATTTGGTCTGGGCAGCCTTATCTTCGGATTTGACTGCTCCAAAATTCTTCTCCTGGGATATTTAAAACCGTTGGTATACACAAACAAGCCCCGCACCTTGAAGGAGTTAAAGAAAAACATTCGACCCAAAAGTGATGCCACAAATGCTGCGCAAATTTATGCAATATTTAATCAAAAATGGCCAAATTTTCATCAACGTTGACTGTCGGCCATTTGCCGAACATGATTTTTCACAATTAATTAAAACAAAATTTATAAGTGTAAATAAACACAATGGGTTAAAACGCGAATGAGTTTTTACTTTAAACAAAAGTTATAGCGAAAGCAAATCAGATGATGGTTTTTGCGTCACAATCGATATTGGCAATTTTCGTCAAAGTCATATCCCTGCGGGAAAAAGGGGTCAGTTGGGAATTGGCACTTGTCCCGTGATAGGTGAAAACTGGACCGTTTCCTAAAGTACATGTTCTTTTAGACTAGTCCTGTGACATGTCACAGAGGGCAATTAACCCCCTCCTAGGACAATCCCATGTTATAGTGACCGGTCCCGTGACCGGTCTCTATCACAATGAACCGGTCACGTGACGTATCCTGGGATAGGTCCTTTTCCCGCAGGGATGTTATATATTTTTTATCACTTTATCTTGTTTTTAGAACAAATTTTTAATGTAATTTATACAGTCCGTTATTTTTAAAAAGTTTTGTTTTGCTATTTGTTTATTGCAGACTTTCTATCTTCCTGCTTTGGCTTAGTAATTATCGAACCAACTTCCTTTTCTATTTAATAGTCTGTTACATATGTACTTATTGTGTAGTAGTTAAACTTTATACCAGATTTTCGAAGAATGGATTCTATTTTGAATGAATTTCGTTTTAATTCAATGAATTTATTTCATATGATTTTATCAATAATTTAATTAAGTTATTGAGAATTCTATAGATTTCTTGCTTATTCGATTTGTAATTTGGCATAATCGATCATTCCATTTTGTTTCTTCCGATTAATTAATTTGAAAATTCAATCGATTTTGTTTATTAGATTTTAAAACTTGAAAAAATATTTAAAAATATATCGGATGCCTTCAAAATGTTAACCATTAATAAAAAAAACTTTTATTCTGCGGCCAATAACATATTATTTTTGACGGTCACGCTCCTTTTTGAGTAGACAGAGATTCAATGATAAAAATTAATTCTCATATGATTTAAAAATCGTTTATCCAATCAGGAAATGTATTCTATTAGAAAGGTTTCTGAATATCGTTTTTTTTTTATTTTATATGACCCCATTTGGTTGACCTATTAAAATGGAATATATTTTGAAAGAATGATGAAAATTAAAATACCTGTATCTTCTAGTTGCCCCAGATCAATTCAGTCTCAATTTTGGAATTTTTGATTTTGTTTTTAAATAGCCTAAATGTCCTCGTAAGACCAGGGTTTGTTGCCTAAAACAAAAGTATCGAGTATCCTGGAATCAAACAAAAGCAATTGCCGGAGATAGAATCAGATGGAGAGAATTTGTGAACTTTATTTAACTGTTTGTATTGTACAGAGGTGCAATTCTATTAATATTTAATAAATAAAGGACAAATTAATATATTGTACTTTTAAAAATATGAAGTTTGCTACCCATATCGTGCTGATTTTGTTACCAGAGTTGCCACTATATAAAAAAAAATCTAGCGTATGGAAATCGAAAATTTTTGAAATTATTTTTGCACATACTCTTAAAAATATTATGTTTGATTTCCATATTGTGTTTGCTTTCTTCTAAAAAAATGCTTCGGAAAACCTGGGAAGCTCTGGTTTTCAAATTCCAGAAAAACTTTACAAGATATTAGTTCGCGGTTTGAGGGAATTTTCTATAAAAACTGGAAGATGTGAGTTTTAGGCTTTTTATTAGTCACCTTTTTCTTTAAAAGCCAATAATTCAAGTTTTTAATTTTTCAGTTGATGTATTTTATTAAAAAAGTTGTTTTTCAGGAAATTCTTAGTTAAATGGTGGTGAAAGATGAAGGGCTTCAAATATGGCAACACTGTAATTGCGTGAGTTAATAAATCTTAGAACAATCGAGAGTTGGCGAAATTGTTAAAACTTTTTTTGGTTTTTCTTACAGTTTTCAGCTCTTTCTTATATTTGTAAGAAATTATTAAACTTCTAGTAAATCTTAAATTCAAATGAAAAAAAAATCGAATTTCATTTCCAAATTTATTCCAAAATTTGTAAATCGAAAAAATCCTTAATAATTAAAAGATTAAAAATAAATTTATTTAAAATAAAATAAAATGAATTCGTAAAATTTTATTTCAATCCTTTTATAAACATTCAAAATTGAAAATAGAATTGTGTATTAAATTCTTTAGAAGCTCTGCAATATAGGACGATATTATGGCTTAATATATGGGCCAATAACAAATGTTGTTTTAACTTCAAATATTTTTTCTCTGTAGTCGTGTCTGTTTTATAAAGAAATTCTTCTTTTAATTAAAATCTATTCAAATCAAGTCATGATTAATAGTGAGCAGATTGAGTGAATGTCCGAATGACCGCTTGTTTATATTGTTATTGGTTTTAAGAGGGAGTGTTGATGGAATTATTGTTTGTTATTGTAATTTGGTGTTACGTTCATATCTGTTATAATTATCTTAAGATTTATATTACTTTTTGTATAACCCGCCCACCTGGACTAGTAGAAAACTCGAGTACATGAACTAACATAAATTTTTATTGTTAGCAATTTCAATTGTTTATAATTCAGCTGAAAAATTATTTACACATTCCTTTTATGGTGTTGAAATTATATTAGATTTTTAAAAATATTTGGAAAGTTTTTTTTTTTTTAAGAAAGACACACTTTCCAATTTTGGGAAGTAAAATTTCAATATTTAATGAACTCTTGTATTTGTTGGGTCAAATTGACCTAATTATAAAATCATTAATATCATGCTGTACTACATTCGTATTTAATATTTTCTTTTATATTTATAAAAATTAAACAGTTTTAATTGATAGCACGAGGGCGGATCAATAAGTCCATGACTTTGCGAACTTCCCTCGTAGTTATATGAAATGCAACACTGTTCCCATCAAGTATCACCTTTTAATAGACTACTGAACTGAGCAAGTTTCGTCATTTACTTTGCGTTTAACAGCTGTTCAAAACATACAACCTCGTGGATTTTTTTAAAGATGGAAAAAAAGTACATTTCGAGTGCTCATTAAAGATTATTTTCTGCGAAAAAAACCGTTTATCAAACCAAGCAAAAGCTTGATAAATACTATGGGGTATCTGCACCATCGATTTCAATGGTAAAAAAGTGGTTTATTGACTTTCGTTGTGGCCTTACAAGCACGGAAGATGCTGAACGTTGTGGACGCCCAGTTGAGGTCTCTACACCCAAAACAATTGAAAAAATTCACGATATGTTGTTGGCCAATCGGAGATTGAATGTGCGATAGATTGTGATAGACATAGGCATCTCACATGGCTCAGTGATTTCAATTTTGAACGATCACTTGGATATGAGAAAGCTTTTTGCAAGATGGCTGCCGCGTTTGCTCACAATCGACCAACGGAATCGTGTGACAGCTTAAGTTCCCATGGCAAAATTCCATGAAGTAGAGTACGAATTGCCCCCTCATTCGCCTTATTCTCTGGATTTACCCAACGCAAAGTAAATGACGGAACTTGCTCAAAATTTGACAGTAGTAGTCATTTGAAAGCATTTTTAGAAAATATTTACAATGTTATATTTTTTATTTATGCAAATACATATTTAAGTAAATATTCATATGTTTAAAAATGCAAAGTTTTACTCAGTTCTGTAAGACTTTTCAAGCAAATGTCCAATTTTAAAATTAACATAATTTCAACACTCATAAAAATAATCAAATTTTTGTATTTATTAATATATAAACAAAATAAATAATTTAAAAAAAATTTTAATTAAATCAAGAATAAATTAATTATAAATGCAATTTTACTGGGATATGTAATACTAAACAAGAATTGTAAGAATGTTCAATTCAGCTATACTGACTTTTTTTTAACCTACACAAATTCACTTGTAAATAAATTTTAAGATGAAAAAAAATTAAGACCAATTAATTATTGAGGTTAAAGTAAATTTTATTAAAAAATTATAATTTGGATAAAAAGGATTAGTTTAAAAAACGATTTTCATTGTGAGAGAAAGATGGAAAGTGTAAAGAGTACAGTAGAGACCTTTTGCTCCTCCTACGTTTACTATTTTTTTGGTTTTCTTAAATCGATTTTTGACAAAAATTTTGGCCTTAAATTGTTTATAAAATGGAAATTATTTATCAGTGAGAAAAAAAACTTTCAATTAATTACCAAACAAAAGTACTTATAAGGATTGTGTTAAAATTTGAGACAGATCTGTTCAGATAGGTTTGCAAGAAATCTTGCTCACAGTTTAAGGTTACACAGTTTTGAGGAAAATGCATTTAAAGTTTCAGAAACATTTTCTAACTCTCTGGCATGCCATTACAAATGAAGAGACCCTGCGGGAAAAAAGGAGTCAGTTGGGAATTGGAACCTGTTTCGAAAAAACATATCACGAGATAGATGAAAAGAGGACCGGTTTCTAAAGTAACTACCACGTGAATGGTTTAAAAGTCTATATCACGTAATGGGTCTGAAAGTACTAGTCTCGTGTCAGGTGAAAATGGGATCGGTTTCTAAAGTTCCTATCACATGATCGGTATAAATAGTCTCTATCACGTATTGGGTCTGAAAGTTCTGGTCTTGTGTTAGCTGAAAGCAGTACCGTTTCTCAAAAAATGTACCACATGCTCGGTTTAAAAGCCTCTATCACGTGATGAGTTTATAAGTACGAGTGCAGTGATATGTTTTTTGGGGTTAGTTGTGTGACATGTTATTTTAGACCTGTCCTGTTACATGTCCCCTCCTAGGCTAAGCTCATGTTAAAATGAACGGTCCTTTTCATATAAAAAATACCGGTCCCTATCACACGTAATGTGTCCTGGGATAGGTCCTTTTCTCACAGAGGAACTTTAGATTTAATGCGAATTTATATTATATGTATTATTAATAAGTTAATGAACTTTAATATAGAAGATGGAGAAGAGTTCCTAATATCACCTGAATCTAAAAAATTTTCTATTGAAAACTTTCCTTCTGTTCCTATGCAATACAACATACTCACACAAAATGTGGATGATTGTTTCGTCTTCCAACAGATTCATCTTCCACAAATGGTGGTTCAATACGAAGCGTCCGGTAAGAAACCCTGTTAGTAATAGCGTTCCTAGCAATGTCCAAAATTTTCCCATTGGAAAAGGTGTTGACCAAGAGTTTCGCCTGTCTCATTCCCAAAGAGTTATCAAAAAGGTACTTTGCCATAGGTAGTTCGCTCTCCTTAACCAGGGCTGCTATGATGAACCAATTTACCCCACAGTACGTTTCCGATCCCACCAAAGGTGTGGAAGAACCCATTTTAGGTAGTTCGTCCGCTACCTCGGTACCAAGATGTCCACAATGACCTGGTATCCAGTAAGGAATAACCCTAATACGCGCGGCTAACTATTAAAGGGTATCAAAACATTCCAGAGATATTCCTAAAGTAAATGTCCAAGACGACAAAGCCTGGAATGCCGCTCGGCTATCAGAGAAGATCGAAATATATGCGCCCTTTAGACCCTTACTAGCGCATATAAGTATAGCCTGTAGTTCAGCTTGGAATACCGTTGGCCACTTTCCCATTGGATCCGATATCCTCGTGTTGGGTCCAAAGACCCCCCACACCGGAGTCCATTTTCGACCCGTCAGTGTACCAGTTTAGACCGCGGGTGTCTACTACCGGACCACCCGCTGCCCATTCCGACCTGCTTGGGATAACAACCCCGAATTTCCTACCGAATCTCAATACGGTCTGACGGCATACTTAAGAAGTTCTTGTTCTCTAAAGAATTCAAGATATTCGTATGACACTTAACATAAAAACAACCATCATGTCCAAAGTTCAATCCACATGCAGCCAATGATGCTGAAGTTCAAATGATTTTATATAATTTTTATTAGAAAAAGTTTTCCTTAATTATATTTTCTTTTTTATAAAGCCATATATCATATATGTACATATGTATATCTAGATGTAGGGTGTACTTTTTTTACATAAATAAAATATTTAATAACATTAAATGTGCAACTAAATGATGGTTGTTAAATGAATGTTAACAAATACGTAAAATGTGACCATTTGACATTTAACAAAAAATCACAAGAAAAAATATCAAAATCAAGACAAAACGTCAATACATTTATTTATTATTTATACAGTAAAACAATTTAAATTTCATCATGAATTAAATATAAAAAAGCAAAAATAACTTGTTTTTTGAATAATTTTTTTTTTTACAAAATTTGTTATTAAATTTTTTTAAACAAACAAAAAAAAATAGAATTTCTTTGTTAGAATTAAAAAAAAAATTACATTAAAAAAAATAATCCTCGACCGTGACAGGACTCGAACCTGCAATCTTCGGATTCGAAGTCCGACGCCTTATCCATTAGGCCACACGGTCCTTGTGTCTAACTGTGAAATGTAAACAGTTATATTTTATATTTTTACAAGGGATGCTCATGAAATACTTTACAAACATTTTCAGATGAATACTCGTACATAAAATTGTATATAAAAATGAAAACCACCCCAAGTCATGTTAAGAGATGCGCATGCAACCCCATATAAATACATACACACCTTCATGCATTAACGGATACAAATGATATAAATACAAAATACCCAATAGAAAAATGTTAAGGAAAATATAAATTGGAAAAGAAGCTTAATTCAATTTCCTTTCATTTTATATTGCAATCATTATTTACTGTTTATACAAGAGTTAAAAATGAATGCAATATTAGTTAATTATAAATAGCATTTCATTTAAAATTGAATATTCAGTACAGAAATCCAGAATTTAGCAGTATTGCCAACCGAAACTGAATAAAGTTATTGTTATCGGTTTTGGTAACGGTATTTTATTCTTATCGGTATTACCGATAGCAAATAATCAATACCGGTACGTAATTTTATTATTAATAAATTGCGTTTTCACAATAAATTATGTGTTGTCGTACAAAAACAAAATATTTTTGGATAATTTGTATTAAAGAAATTCATATTTTATGTTAGAAATGAAAAAAAAAAATTGATTTTTGTAAAAACCGTTAGTAAGGGTAAAGGTTTTTGAATACCGGTTTTTTTGAAAATAAAAAAATTTTGGTATTAGTTAAAAAGAGGTTTGAAAAGAGGTTTGAAACCGCTAACGGTATTAAAAAAGTTCAAAAAGTAGCTTGCGACCGGCTGACTTTAGTCAAAAAAAGATTCCTTCAGAAAACCTTTGGCTTGTTTAAGGGGTTAAGTGGATTTCAAAGGCTCACAACAAGCGTATTTTTACTGATTACATTTTTTTTAATACATCAATGGTAATATTTTATTCAAACAATTTAGCATATCAAGTACTTTGTGAAATTTTTATTTAAAAATTTCGAAAATTCAGCTATTGGGACCTCATTTCTCTTGACCTCTCAAAAAAGTTCTCTCGCCATAGTCAGGATAACCCATGACTGGTTTATCAGAAATTAAAACCCAATTTTTTTTTGCTCGTTCTTGAAAAAGGGAAAAATAATTAAATTAGAATTTCTGCTGGAGTTGTAAACAAAAAGATTTAGGTTTTGGTAAAATGTTCACCATGTTTTGCTTTATGAAATAAGATTCGATAAAAAACAGTTACTCTTCGTTCCAGCACTAGATAATAACTTTTTGAGAAATCATAACTATCGACTTCAAAAACAGAGTTTCGAGAAAAACTCGGGCTAAATTTAGGATTATTTAAAAAAATATATTTTTAACAAAAATTCAAACATCCGCGGGGGAGTTTTAGTGTAATGGTAAGCGGGTTGAACTGTTACACAAAACGTTACGGGTTCGATCCCTAGCGACGGCAACATCAAAACAATACGAGGGCGGATGAATAAGTCCGTGACTTTTCTAACATCCCTCGTAGTTATATGAAATGCAACACTGATCCCATCAAGTATCACCTGTTAATAGACTACTGTCAAATTTTGAGCAAGTTCCGTCATTTACTTTGCGTTAACAGCTGTTTAAAACATACAACCTCGTGGATTTTTTTTTAAATGGAAAAAAGTGAATTTCGAGTGCTCATTAAACATTATTTTTTGCGAAAATAACCGTCAAACAAACCAAGGAAAAGCTTGATAATTATTATGGGGACTCTGAAAGTGGTTTACTGACTTTCGTTGTGGCCTTAAAAGCACGGATGATGCCGAGGTCTCTACACCCAAAACAATCGAAAGAATTCACGATATGGTGTTGGCCGATCGGAGATTGAATGTGCGATAGATTGTGGAAGACATAGGCATCTCACATGGCTCAGTGGTTTTAATTTTGAACGATCACTTGGGTATGAGAAAGCTTTCCGCAAGATGGCTGCCGCGTTTGCTCACAATCGACCACCAACGGAATCGTGTGACAGCTTAGACCTTATTTTCTGGATTTAGCCCCCAGTGACTATTTCCTATTTCCAAACCTAAAGAAATGGCTCGGTGGAAAGAGATTTAGCTCCAACGATGAAATTATTGATCAAACAAATGCCTATTTTATGGACCTCGAAAAATCCTATTTTTTAGAAGGGATACAAAAATTGGAGAAACGTTGGACTAAGTTTATTGAGTTAAAAGGAGATTATGTTGAAAAATATATATATATATTTTTGCAAAAAAAAACTGTGTTTTATTCAAAAAGTCACAGACTCATTGAGCCGCCCTCGTAGTATAAATAGTTTTTGCGAAATTCACACATAAAGTTTGATGGAACTGCCACTGTTCCCTGACTCTTCCACTAACTGATTTAAGCTTTAGAGTAAAAGAGGTTATCTATAAGAAAAGATATAAAAATCACATATATTTCTGACAAGTCCTTATCGATTTTTCTGTGTTTTATGCAATTAAGAATTTAAATAATTCTTAAATATTTTTTACCAAATACCTTAATTCTACTGAAGTTCCGACTCCATCAAAATTTGAGGATAAATCAATTTAGAAACAAAGTTCCATGTTATTTTTTAGTTTTGGTAAATTTTTTTCATAGATTTTTAGATGAAACTGTTTTTTAGAAAATACAGTTTTCAAATTTAAAGCAATTTTATATTATTTTTTTATAACATAAGTAACGTCATAGTGCTTGTTAGGAATATGCCTAGTTAAGTATTTCAATGCTAAACAAAAAATTTTTTTTATCCCGTACGTCCTTGTACATAATCTAGTAAAAATATATATATCCTGGAAATATATATATCCTGGAAATTTCCAGTTTTCTCCCATAAAAATATTGTCTGCTCGCCCAGAGCGTTAAATAAAGGACCCAGCAAAATGGAAGTGATTCTTGAGGAATTAATTTTTCATTGATTCTAAAGTATGGTTTAGTTCTGATTTTTCTCTTCTAAGGCAGTTCTTTTTCAAAACTTATAAAAATGTGATTTTTACTGAAATTTAACACTTTTCAAATCTATGACGCTACAAAAAAAAATTTCTAGTAAAAATTGCAAGAAAATTGCAAGAATTTCTAGTAGAGATAAATAAGGCCCGATTGCTGAAGTTCCCGCTAAACTTTAACGAACAGTAAAACTTAAACTTTATATAGGAAACAACAATAAATGTGTCAGTTAAATTTCCAGGTAGAAGTTAACGAAAAATTGTGAAAATGAGGCCAAGGCCCGATTACTGATGTCCTGTAGAAATCTTAATCACAAATTCAAAATTTATTTGGGAAGAAAAAAAGATTTAATTTTTCACTAAACCATAGCAAGGGCTTTAGATGCAATGCAAAAGGACCATAAAAGAAAACTTCCACCCTATGACACCCCTATGTAAAAATCATTGGTTCCGATCCAAATTTTCACAACACCGAAATCAAAATCACTGCTTCTTTTTCTCTTCTTTTACTACTTTTTTTTTTGCTGGGGAGTTAAAGGAAATAACACAAATTGTGTATCACATATGCACATATGATGCGCAAGCGTATTAATCATGACGCCTGTGCGTCATATGTGATACATTGGACAGTCAAAGGGTTAAATGGATTATTGTAAAAGCTCTGCTTAGAGGCTCTAGCCGTAAACTAAAATTTGAATTTTCTTTAAAAAAAAAATGGAATTTCTGAACCAAACTAATATTTAATCATTATGCATAATGTTTAATATTTTATTAAACTATAAATAGTACAATAAAAATATACACAGAGAAAAGTGATACATTGTGAGAACCGAATTTCTTGCCATTTGAATATTTTAGTTGCAGCAACTGAATTATTTAGTTGTCCCAACCAAATATTTTTCTGATACAATTGAAATATTTGGTTTCAATTTTGTGGCATTAACTAAATTTCAATTGCGACAACGAAACCATTCGGTTGGTCAGAAATGCGTTTGTTACAATGAATGAATCTCTTTTCTCTGTGCAATTTCAAAATATCCATATACTACGATATTATCGATACAATATTTTATCTAAAACACTTTTACCAAACACACCCTTTTAATGGCTAGTTTCTGTTTTTAAATCTTTTGCAAAAATCAGAAGAAAAAAAAAACTAATCATACTTTCAAGGTGATCAACAATTTTTCAATTTTGTTAAACTATTAATTAATGCCAATAGCAGGCAGCCAGGCACCACCAGGTTTTTCAATTTTTAACACATGTGTCATAAATATCAAGATTTAACTTTTTGTTTTCATATTTTTTTTTTTTCTTTAAACCAAATGTTAAATTGTGTGTTAATGTTACCTTTATAATTTATATGAATGATTCATCTATTTATTAAAAAATTATAAATATTTTCTAAAACTTATTAATATAGCACGCAAGTTTTAAATTAATTACATAATTTTTTTTTTTTAAGATTATAATTTTAAATTAAAGTTTTCTTTAATGATTTCACTTTTTTTTAAAGAAAAAAATTAAGTTAATTGTTTCTTTCTATCTTAATGATAAATACAGGTTGGTTGAAAAGTTCCTGCGCTCGAAATGAAAGAATACTGTTTTTGTTACGAAATATATTTTTTTATTCAATATAATCTCCTAGAAGCTCAATACACTTGTTTCAATGATCTTCCAATAATTTTATCCCATCCTTATAATGGCTTTCCCGAAGCTCTGCAAAATAACCGTCTACGGCTGCTATGACCTCTTCATTCGACAAAAAATGCTTTCCACGAAGGAATTGCTTGAGATTTCTGAAGAGATAGTAGTCACTGGGAGCCAAATCTGGTGAATACGGTGGATGTTCAAGCAATTCGTACTTTAATTCTTTGAATTTAGCCATCGTCAAAACGCTTTTGTGAGCAGGTGCATTGTCTTGATGAACAATGATTTGTTTCTTTTTTAAACCAGGTCTTTTCTCACGAATTTTTTCATCCAGCTGATCCAAAAGGCTGCAATAATATTCAGAGTTGATTGTTTTACCTTTCTGAAGATAATCAATCAACAAAATTCCTTTTGCATCCCAAAAAACTGATGCCATAACCTTCTTTGCTGATCGTTGTGACTTCACCTGCTTTTTAGCTGAACAACCAGCTTCAGTCCACTAAAAACGTTCTTGTTTCAATTTAGGATCATGGTAGTAGATCGAAGTCTCATCCATAGTTATAAAACAACGCAAGAAGTCGGTTTGATTCGGCTTAAAACGCTCCAAATTACGCTGAGAAATTTGTTTTCGATTCGATTTCCAAACAGTTTTTTCATACGCAATTCTTCATGTAAAATATGTAGTACTCGTTTGTCTGAGATGCCTATGACATTAGCAATTTCACGCTTAGTCAAAATTGGATCTTCACTAACCATATTATATACCTGCTCAATGATTTCTGCTGTGGTTGCAGTTTTTGGTCGTCCTTCGCGTGGACCGTCTTTAAGGCTGGTACGACCACGTTTAAATTCACCAGCCCAAAATTCAACGGTGCGTTTTGAAGGTGAGGACTCCTTATACACTTCTTACAATTGTTCATAAATTTCCTTTGCTTTTAAACCCTTCAAAACAAAGAATCTAATGACTGACTGCACGATATTCAATTTTTTACATATTAAAAAAATCAATGACACGTCAACTTCAAATGGCTTGTTAACAAAGAAAGAATTGACAGAATGACTTGCAACTTTGCATGTGTTCTCAGGACAGTTATACCAACTTGAGAAAAAAAAAGTTTGGAGCTAGCAGTGCCATCTCTTGGTGAGCGCAGAAACTTTTCAACCAACCTGTACATTTAAGCAAAATGTAAATGTTATTATAAAAATTATTAAAATGATATTATATTACATTTTTAAATTCATACAGCAAAATAATTTGTTTGAATAATTAGAGAAAATTTAGTTATTTTTCAAACGGCCATTAACCTGTAAATTATATGCAGTTACTCTAAAAATTAAGCTTCCACCTTTCTTTGAAAACAAACCTTTGTACATTCTGTAGAAAAAATATTTAATTTATTAATGGATTCTCCATAAACTATATTTTTATCAATCAAACTGAAAAAAAATCGTTAAATGATAGTAAATTATTTCGAGCAAATGTATAAAAAAGTTAAAATACATATTTCTTTAAAAAATAAATGTATGCACTTTTTTTATAAATGGAACGAAGCACTTTTTTATTAAAGTACAAACAGTAAACTACATAATATTTTGAGTGTATAAATTAAAAATCAATATGAAGCAAGTTTGCCAACAAATAACTTTTAAATACAGTTTTATCAGTTTATAACCCCTATCAAATGGAAAACCGCTCCGAATACTCTTGATTTCAAAAATACTACCGGTATTTTCGTCCTTTATACGTGAATTTAATCTATTGGGATCTTCGTTTGTTTTTTCGAAATTTATAGATTTATTGGTAAAAAAAATGGTTAAAAATATATTATTCAAAATATTATCCATCGCCGGCCACATTTTTTCTCATCTTTGTGCCAATTTTCGGATACCAGCTTGGAAGAACGACTCGTCTTTTGAGGCAATCTTATCATCGACCCTTTTAGTACATTTTTCATATGGGACAGGACATGTGTCATCGACCGGAACAAGTTGTAGTCAAAAGGAGCGATACCCGGAGAATACTGAGGGTGGAATAGGACTTTTACTTTCAGCGTTTCCAAGTAGATCTTTACCGGTCGTGCAACATGCTGCAAAATAACTTTGTTGTGTCTTTCTTAATATTCCGGCCGTTTTTGCTTTAGTGCGCGTAGAGCCCATCGATTGTCTGGTGAAACGCTCAACATATTACAGGAAAAATTCGTTTATGAGTGGAATAAACTCCACGCAGAGGTCTTCCCTGGCAACTATAGTATAGGGAAATTCAAGTCTAATATTCAAAAACACTACTCGCTCTTTGAGGAGCAGCCTCATAACCTATTTTCCTGACATCAGCACAATGCACTGCCTTCATAGGGGCAACCCCTAAGTGTTTATACATAAAAAAAAGCGCATGAGTTGAGTCCAAGAACGCTCCCCCTGATCGTTCCATTCGGCTTAAGTAGCTCGTAGTAGATCATGCCGCGCTGGTCCCATACAGAACATAAGTTTCATGCCATGAATATTCGACTTTGCGAAGGATGTTAATGGCTGTGCGGGTTGTCTTAATAGGTCCACTTTTCATCGACAGTCGCAATGTGATGTAAAAAAACCCTTTATATTTTAGCGTTAGAAGAGATATTCATAAGCAGCCAGTTTCCTTGATTTTGAATCAATTCCATGGTTTTAGGCGTTTGCTGACTATCGGTCGACTCATACACTCCCAATCATTCCGACAACTCCTGAAGCATACTTTGTCTTCAAATTTTTGGGTTGACCCTGACCTTTCCTTGTCTTCGAGCTCAAAATTAGCAGTTTTAAAGCCACCTAACGACCTCTGATTGTTCAAGTAGAACATGCTCGCCGTAAACTTCCACTAAAATTCGATAACCCTCAGCCTGACTTTTCTTCATATTAAAGTAATGAAGAAGAATTCCCCTCAAAAATATTTTATCTGGTATGAAATTCGACATGTTCGAGCTGTCACAAACGCTCATTTACAAAAGGTTTCAGCGTCAAGACATTAGTCACCAGGCTATTTACTCACTTAATGACTCTTGTTCGCGATGTCCAAAAGTAATGGGTACCCATTACTTTTTGGCTCTTCGTAAGCGAGAAGGTAATGACTTTGTATTTTTTGTAAGTGAGAAGATAATGACCACTCCTTACTTTTTGGACACCCGCGAGCAAAAGTAATTAAGCGATTGAATAGGCTGGAAAGTAGTTGAAACCCTAAAACAATAAAACAATAAAATTAAATAATAATTAAAATTAATGCGATAACCGTTATATCCAGACATTTTTATACCCTCCACCATATATGGTGAGGGTATATATCAGTTTGTCATTCCGTTTGTAACATGTCGAAATATAGGTTTAAGACCCCATAAAGTATATATATTCGTGATCCTTATGCAGTTTTAAGTCGATTTAGCGATGTCCGTCTGTCTGTCTGTTTGTCTGTCCGTCTGTCTGTTGAAATGGCGATCACGACGCGAAGACGCAAGCGTGGTTGCCTATTTTTACCCAGATTATTAAACATCCTCCCGAGCAGTTTGGTATTTAAAATGAGCAAAATCGGTTCAAAAGTTATGAGTGAAGATACCTCTAAATTTTCCATACAAATTGGTACAATTTTTCTGTATCTATTTTTTTTCTGTTAAGTAAGTAGAAATGTTAGAGTCGCTAACAGAGCAGACCTCTGTAAATAACATTACTAAAACTAAATATCAAAAGTTCTGTTACATAAATCAAAGACATTAATTTGTTAAAGAGAGAACATTAGTTGAAACTATTTCCCAATAGGTGGCGCATCTGAAAAAAATTCTCCCTATAAGGCATATTCTGCTACAATAGATTTTCTATTTCGTTCATAACATAAAAGAATGTTTGCCAAAAGCTATGCAAAATATATGTTTTATGTGTATATTATACTTTAATTTTCTAAATCAAAATTCATTTAGATGTTTAAGAGCACAATATCGCACTTTATTCATCTGTATTTTTTTTTATAAAAGAAAAAATTAACATAAATATACATTTGTCAATCCCTCAATTCTCAAAAATACATTAGGCATATTCAGCTGCAGAGCTAGTTCCCATTAGCCGGAACGAAATCGAGTATTTAAAAAAAACTATGCTTTAAAATGTGTTTTTTGTGCAGTCCATGTTTAAAAAAACTAGTGAAAATGTAAAGGTGCCTCTAAATTGCCTATACAAATTTAGTACAATTTCATAGTAGCGACTGGTACATAACATATTTTCTCATATTTTTTCACCAGTCGCTTAGCAGTTATTCACCTCAAACATTTTTCCACCACTAAAATTGTTTTTCACCACAAAAAATTTTTTCACCTTAAAAATTTTTTTTTCACCTCTAAATTTTTTTTTCACCAAAAAAGTTCTTTTCACATCTAAAAAAGTTTTTCACCTCAAAAAATTTGTTCACCTACATAATTTTACTTTTAAAGTTTTTTTAAATTATTTGTATCAAAAACAGAAGAGAACATCTTTTTAGGGTATTGGTGGACAGTATTCAAAGATTCGGCACAGCCGAATTTAGCCCTTTTTTACTTGTTAAGTGTCAATTCCTTCTTTAGGTGTTAGAGAAATTAAAGTTGCAATTGATTTGAACACTTAAATTTTGACAAATTGTCTTAATATAATTTCTTTGTTGTAAAGCAATAAATTATGTTAGCAAAAAAAATAAAATTATAATAAATAGTTAGTAACAAAGTGTCATCAAAAGAAAATAAACAAAAAGAAAAGCTGAATTGCAATCTCAGTTCTAAATGTTGTGAACAGCACTGTATATACATACATAGTAAAATATTTTGCTCAGTCTTATTATACCATAAGGTTCAACGACACTAATATACTACATAGTTCCATTGACCACGTTCTAAAGATAATTACGATAAACATACATATCTACATAAATATTTATGAAACTTAAAAAAACTCGAAAATGCAGTCCTGATAATCTTTTGTCAGCCACTCACTTATTTATTCTTTAAATAGAAAACCACAACGATCATTAATTACATTTAACCCTACAACGATAAACCTTTAATGAACAACACACAAGACAGGAAATTCCTGGCTACTAATAATAAATCATAAATAAGAACACATAAAAATTAAACAAATTTAATATTAAAAGGACTAAATTTGAAATGGAAAAATACTAACACTTATGTAAAAAAATTAGAAAATTTATTGTGCTAGCAAGAAGATCAAAAAAAAAATAGATTTTTATACTTTCTGAGCCGATTGTGTCCATGTAAGCCTTGTAATCAAACTACAGGTGTCAAATAGGGACGAACCCTATAAAATTTGTTTAGAATGGATCCATATAAAGATCTACCTACGTATTTAGATACACAAAATCTTAAGAATCTGGTTGAAATTCGGGTTGTGAATGTTATATAGGATCATAAATCATGCCTCGAAGTTTAAAAAAAAAAAATGTCAGTCAAACTTAAAGAATTTTGGATGAATCTTTTTGACATTTTTACAGCATCAAATTACGCAGGGAACTACGATGAATTTTTTGATAAGTCACAAATTTTTTGATTTCCATCTAATTTTATACGATTTTATGGTGAAACGTTTTTTCATAAAGTTTCGCCATTTTGTCAAATTGATTTTTAGATAAGAAATTATTTTTTTATGCTGCGTGCCGTGGAGTACTATTTTTACTGTCACTCACATATTAAAAAATTGTTTATGAAAAATTTGTTTGTTAGCACATTTTAGTAAAAACAAGTAATTAAAGCTTAAATTCGGCTGTACCGAATCTTTGAACCGCCTCCACCAATGTTTTAAACAAATGTCCTCTACTGTTTTTAATACAAATAATGTGAAAAACTTTAAAAGTGAAATTAAACAGGTGAAAAAAATTTTTTAAGGTAAAAAATTTTTTGGATGAGAAAAAAATTTAATTGAAAAAATGTTAAGGTGAAAAAAAATTTTTGAGGTTAAAAAAATTTTAGTGGTGAAAAACATTTTTTGAGGTTAAAAATTTTTAAGGTGAATATAAAATATTATTCAATTCTAAGCGACTGGTGAAAAAACAAGAGGAAATATTTTACTTGACGGTCTCTACTATGAAATCGTACTAAAATACAACAATTTCTTTGGAAAATTTAGAGGTACCTTCACATTTTCACTCATAACTTTTTAACCGCTGGACCGATTTTGCTCATATTCAATATCAAACTGCTCGGGAGGATGCCCAATAACACAGTTTCGACGATTGATTCTTGTTAAGGAGCCCAAAAAAATATACGTGTGTCGGCGTTTTGATAGATCACATCGGAATTTCATTTTAGAGGCGATTAAAGTTTCCCAGCTCTGGCCTATTCTTTCAGCATATCGGTATATAAAACTATGTTTTCTTTACATCTCAGGTGTAGGGTATGTTCAGCAACTTTGTAGATAATAGTATGGCAAATATTAACCCTCAAATTAACCCTCTAACTCCCCCTCATGACTTTATTCTTACAAATTGTAAAAAGGCGGGATGGACGGGGATGAAATGTTCTACAAAAATATTGGTCAAAACCCAAAACTTAACACAAACACCAAAAACCAATCAAATTCAAGATTGGTCACCAGATAAAATGTGATAAGTCAGCTCTGATCGACCTATATTTTTGCATGTTACAAACGGAATGACAAACTGATATATACCCTCACCATATATGGTGTAGGGTATGCAAAATCTACCAACAACGCAACAAGTCTCTTCTTCAGCTGTTTACATACATATTTGTAACCCCTGAACTCTATAAAGTGGAATGTGCTTCTTTCAGGTTAATATATAAAGTTATAAAAAGTAGGTGTTATATTTCAGAAAAAATCGTTGATACGATTTTTAAATCCCGTCGTTTTGGCAACAATTTTCATATAAAATAAACATCTGTTACCTCGTTTAAAATGAATTGTTTCCGGCATTCCTAGACAGAAATTTTATATAATTTACCATTTTTAATACGAACTTCCGAAAATAAAAAAACTTTTAAATTTTTCCTTACTTTTCCATACTTTGACAAATTTTAAACTGAACAATCTGAATTTTTTTTCCTTAAGAAATCCAATAAAATAATAGGTACAATTTTTGAAATTGTTTGTAGAATATTTAAATATTTTGTGCGGTTAATACAAACTTTGCTAACAATAAACTAATATTTCTGATCTCTGAGAGTTCATCTAAACCAGAATTTCCTGTATTTAACTATCTGATAACTTTCTGAATGATAAATAATACTTAAATGGTCCAGTTATATCTATTATTTCCCAATATTGGTGATATGAAAAGTTAAATTTATATCAATTTTCTTTTGAAAAAAGCATTTCATATCGCCGTACAGGGATGATTAGCATGTGAGTCGACCTTATCTGATCATAAGTGCAAGAATATCTAATACAATTCCACCTTACAAACATACTGGCAATTGTATTGTTTTTATTGCTAGATAAGAAAACTTGATGTCCCTTATGAACATTAAAAGTTTAAAAGTTCATTAACACTACATGAACAAAATCCTTGAGAAAAAGGGAATGTAACTGAAACTGTACCAACTTTAAAACTTGAACTTTAAAATGCAATACACACTTATAGACAACAGGAAAAATGCCTTTCTACTAGCTTTATAGGTAGATAAACTTAAAAAAAAATACACTCCACCCTCGTATAACAGGGTTTCATATAACGCAGTTAAAGCGATTTACCAATACAGACACATATCTTGCTCCTACCATATAACGCTTGATATTCCCTCGTATAATGCGGGCTTCCCAGTTTTTATACAAACGCGGTGTTTTTGTGAGCAATTAATCGTGCTATACGAGGTATAAACATATTGTCACCTAAAATACAAAAGGTCGATACTTATATTTTTCTTTTATGGGAAAAGAAAGAACGCCAATAGACAATCTAAGAAATTCGTAAATAATTTTGACATTTTTTAGAACGATAAAATTTTATGGAGAGATGTTTTGCAATGCAGACTTTAAAATTATTAAATTCTATTTCAAAATTTTGCAAAGCAATTAAAAAACTCGGAAAATTAAAAACATCCAAAATTTTCAGTAGGCATGTATTTTAGCCAAATGTATCTTTAATCATCAATATGTATTGTTCCATATATGACCTGTTAATAGACTACCTGTCAAATTTTGAGCAAGTTCCGTCATTTACTTTGCGTTTAACAGCTGTTCAAAACATACAACCTCGTAGATTTTTTTAAAAATGGAAAAAAGTGACGCTGAACGTTCTGGACAGTCAATTAAGGTCGAAAAAATCCACGATATGGTGTTGGCCGATCGATATGGTGTTGTGTGGTTTCGATTTTAAATGATCAGTTGGATTTAAGAAAGCTGTCTGCAAGATTGGTGCCGCGTGTGCTCTCAATTGACCATAATGCACGGGTGCACACGTGTGTAGTCTCAATGGCAAAATTCGATGAATTGGGCTGCGAATTGGTACCTCATCCGCCATATTCTCCGGATTTAGCTCCCAGTGACTATTTCCTATTTCCAAACCTAAAGAAATTGCTCGCTGGAAAAAGATTTAGCTCCAACGATGAAATTATTGATCAAACAAATGCCTGTTTTATGGACCTCGAAAAATCCTATTTTTAGGGATACAAAAATTGGAGAAACGTATTGAGCTAAAAGGAGATTATGTTGAAAAATAATTTTATTTTGCAAAAAAAACTGGGTTTTCTTCAAAAAGTCACTGACTCATTGATCCGCCCCCGTATCATTGACTTGGAAAAAATCGATTATTGTTGTTTTTGAAAGTTATTGAGAGTCAGATTACAAGTTTTTTGACACTGATTTTGTTCTTAAAAAGTCGTATTAAAATAAATTATAATAAAAAATATCATTTACTTTTTCAATAAAAACAGTGTATTTATATCAAAAGAAACTTTTTTTTAATATATGGGCTTATATGAAAAATATTTAAAATATTAATATATGCACATACATACACAAGCGTATATGTGCTTATATATGATCTTACAAGGTCGTTTATGATCATGTACGTTCAATACATTCATGGATGGTTCAATATATGACCATACATGATCACATATATTTGCATATGCCTTCGGGTCCGAAATTTTAGGGTTTATCGTTATATATGAGCAGATATGAATCGTATATGATTATATATGGTCGTATGTGATCATGCATAGTTTAATATATGACCATACCATGATCATATATGTCCTCGTATCTGAAATTTATGTAAGGGTATATGGCTGCATATTTTCATATACATATAGAAAACAGAATTATTGTGACAACCGAATTCCTCGCCAATTGAATAGTTTAGTTGCAGCAAACGAATTATTTAGTTGTCGCAACCAAATTTATTTCTGACTTCAACCGAAATCCTGTTGTGTTAACCGGTCGCCACAAACAAATATATCGGTAGCTCCAACCAAAACCGAATATCTTGGTTGAAGGATTCACGTATGATCATATACTCCATATGCCCTCTAATTTTGTACCCGAAGATATATGGAAATATATGCAACCATGTATGGTGATATAGTGAATTATGAATGAATGTATAAAATCATGTATACCTAAAATCATAAACAAGCTAATGTATGATCATGCCCAACAAGCAATACATACAGTTTACGTACCGGTTTAAGGTCCGTCATAAACGAAATCCAACTCCGTTTACGTACCGTTTTCTTTATACGTAAACGGACCAGAAAACGGATTTTAAGGAACATCAAAACTGATTCGAATCCGTTTAAAAACCGTCAATGACGGACCGTTTACGGACCGGATATATCGGATGAAAAACGGAGTTGTCCGTTAAAAGTCCGTCAATGACGGACCGTTTACGGACCGGATATATCGGATGAAAAACGGAGTTGTCCGTTAAAAGTCCGTCAATGACGGACCGTTTACGGACCGGATATATCGGATGAAAAACGGAGTTGTCCGTTAATAGTCCGTCAGTGACGGATCGTTTACGGATCTGTTTTCGGTCAGCATTCGCAACGCATATTATTTTAATTGTTAATAGCAAATTTTTATTTTTTTTCTTTAAATTTATTTACTTTAAATTTATTTATTTACAAAGATATTTAAATTAAAATAACAAAACTTAATAAACTAAATAAAACAAATACCATATTTATCTCCAGCACAATTACCATCCATCAACCATTGCGATTGTGGCCCATTAAAAATCATGAAAAAAATAAAACAAATATTTAATTTTGGTTTAAATTGTGGTACTTACGATATGATGAAGCAGACAATGCAAATTTGCAAATTTTTTCACAAAACTATTTTAAGCTGTCGAGCAATATTTTTATTTGCAAATCAACATAATTTTGCAGTCATCATCGTAAAACTTGTTTTTACTTTCATAAATATTTACCTCAGGGATATTTAAGTATTCGTTTTTTATTACTAAGCAAATCCAAAAGCAACGGAAGAAAAACTGATGAAAAACAGTGGTCCGTATTTGACGGTACAGAAACGGATACACCAAAACGGAGTAAAAACGTATTGTTTTCAAAAATTCAATTATACGGTCCGTTAATGTTCCGTTTACGTACAACTTTGACGGATACGTATTTTCGGACCGTAAACGTACAGTAGAAGCCGGATTCATGAATCCGTACTAGAGTATTCAAAAACCGAAACCGAAAACCGGTTAACCGGTTTATTTTTTTTAAAAACCCGATCGGTTTCGAATATTTTGTAAATTCGAAGAAAACCGAAAACCGGTCTTTTTTGTTCGGTTAACCGGTTTTTTAATTACATCACCAACTGGCTTACTTGGTCTCTTTTATTTTGTCCGAACACTTTTATAATCGTTTGTTGGTTATAAAGATTTAGATGCAAGTCTGATAGATTTTGATGAAGACGTAACTTTGGATATTCCAAATTCAAATAGTTTAATTTCTGATCTAAATAACACAATAAACAGTATTCAAAATCCTAAAAAAGAGACTGTACAAAATTATTCATCACCTAGTGTGTGAAAATGAAGTTTTGAGAAAAACGCATTTAAAGTTTATCACTGTGAACACACCTTCAGTTGGGGGATGCGATTTGGTATGGTTAGTTATGACTTTGGTGACGTCATGCCTATGTGGTGACGTATTTTTTTTTTGCTTTTAGAGTGACAATTTAAAACCAAAAAAGTAAAATTTTAATTTTTTTCTCATTTTTACCGATTTTCCCAAGTTCGTATTGTACGTTTTTATGGGGTAAATAAATTTTTATCAGAAATCTAACTCATTTCATCTTATTCTACACCCTTTTAGGTACCAGAATCCACTCTTAAGTCCAAACCCGTTTTTTGACACACTAGGTCCCTTTTCTCGGAGGATTCTGACAAATGCGACAAAAGAACTGAAAAGTTGGACAATTTATATAATTGTCTTTTGACTATTTGTCCAACATCTACTATTAGTGAAAGAGTATTTTCCACTTTTAGCTTTATCAAAAGCAAACAAAAAATCGTCTTAAAACGAAACATTTAAATTGCATATTATTTCTAAAATATTATTTTAGAAGTGAAAAAAAGATTTTCTTTTTACATATTTAAAAAATATAAAAAATATTGGTTTAAAGTTAATTTTTTGTTGAAATGAAATACAATAAAAAAAATTAAAATTAAATGAATATGACAATAAAAATAATTAACAAATTATATAAGCTTTTTAATCAAATTAAAAAAAAAAACTGCAAAAACCGAAACCGAAACCGGTTTTTTTTAAATTCGATTTTTCGAAGAAAACCAAAACCGGTTTTTTCAAAAGGCCGGTTTTTTGAATACTCTAATCCGTACGTATCGGAGAGTCCGTAAAAATGTTTCTTGGGTGTCTTTTATTTTTGAGTATTTTTATACCCTTCACCATAGGTGGAAGGGTATATATAAGTTTGTCATTCCGTTTGTAATTTCTACAATATTGATCTTAGACCCTATAAAGTATATATATTCTGGGTCCATATGAAGAGCGAAGTTGATTTAACGATGTCCGTCTGTCCGTCTGTCCGTCTGTCCGTCTGTCCGTCTGTCCGTCTGTCCGTCTGTCCGTCTGTGTGTTGAAATGGGTTTTCCGAAGAACCCAGACGTGATGAGGACTTGATTCTTTTTTATTTCTGTTACATGTGATCCATTTCTGTTTGCTATTAAAAATCAGACAGATCGGTTAATAAATGGCTGAGATATTAGCAAAAAACCAGGACTACCTCTAATTTTTCCAGTAAAATCCCTTTGTTTAATAAGAGTGTGAAGATAAATACGTAGGTTAAATACGTTTCACAACTATTGTGAATGATATAAATAAAAAATAAATAGTAGTGTCGCCAACTTTTTTTTGCCTAGAAAATGCCAAATTTGACAAGAAAAGCGCTGAAACATATGGAAAAATATAAATTTGAGATTTTACATGACATATTATTTTGGATTAAAATTTTTGGACATTTAAGAAAAAATAAATGGGGATACCGCTTGTTTGTGGAGAGCTATGAGGTAGTAGATTCCAACGATGTATTCATCTCCTTCAGAATACCATGGTGAAGGGTATATAAGATTCGGCATAGCCGAATTTAGCCGCTCTTACTTGTTTTTTTTAACTCTTAGTAGTTCCCTGACCAAGTAGTAGAGTAGGGTATAATTATACTCTGACCAAGATGTAGTGTAGGGTACAAAATTATACCCTACGATATAAAAAGAGTTAACTGAATTAATTGAGTTTTCATTATTATTATTCAAAACGAATCGAGTTTTTAAGTTTAAAATACTATTTATAATCTTAATGCATTTGTATTTCTATCTCTCACACATTTTACTCATGTTAATTTTTTGCTTTTTGTATTCTTCTTCTATTTTACAGAGTCAGCAGCTACTGGTACAATTTTTTGTTGGAAATTCAAATTTTTTTGTTTCAACAACAATAACAAAATTGGTAATTTAAAATTCGCATATTAACCAGAGTTCAATTTGGTTGGTCGTAAAGGCGGTTGTGTGTGTAATCGTGGGAGAGAGAGAGTGAGATGTCTAATATAAGACATCGCCCTCTAGCCCCACCAGGGACGGGCGATAGTGATGACAACTTTACAGATGATGACAGTACACCATTGACACAAGATATTTATGGCGGAAGGTGAGTTAAACAACTTCATAGAGTTATACATAGATGGAGATGATGTTTGTATAAATAGATCCATACATAACATAGTTTTATACACATACGCAATGATATCTTTAAATCTTCTAACATTTTCATAGTTTGTTACATCAAAAAATAATTTATGCAAAATTGCTTTCTTTTGCTAAATTTCATGTATGTATTAGATAATGCCTTACAGGAACCAGAAACATAAACCAAACCATTAGATATATTCATATATATAAAAATTGTTAATCATATAACAAATCAACAATGTTGTTTGTAAATGAGTATTAGCTATCTGTCATTTGATAACACGGCAGAGGTTGCTAACTACTTGTTTCATATTGAGGGTATTCACGATAACGATTTGCACACGATGCAAAAAATCTCAACCTGTTATTTACATTTTCTCAGCTTTGAATAGTTATGACGATTCAAAATGAGCTTTTTTTTGCATTGAGTGGCAAACACCATTGTGAGTCCACCTACTGTGTTTAGTATTTTTTCTTTGATTTGATTGATGGGTTTGTAAAATATATTCATTGCTACATACATATTATGCATATCTATGTTTATCGTATGTTGTTGAAAAGTTTTAAAAATTACAATGTTCAACAAATTTTGCGTCATTTTCAAAGTACACTATTGCAAAAACGAAAACGCCCAAAAAATTGTGTGAAGTAAAGCCTGTCTGTTTTAATTAAGAAAGCTTCAGATAAATCCAAGATAGGAAGACCTATTTTCCCTTGAGGATCTTCCAAAAAAAGGTGACACAGACCTATGCCAGAAAAGCAGCATATTGTGCGCTCTTATTCAATTATGCCATTGTAAACCTTCCGATCTACCTGAAAAATTCAGTATCCTTCAAGTAGCCGATCAGTTTCTCCAAATCAACCCCCCGCAAGCACCCCAAGGACCATTTTTTTCGAAATCCGGACAAAGATATGAAGTGCTCAAGAGCCTCATCAAAGAGTCACTTATTCCTAATTTTAAAAGGTGTAGCTGTAGTGTAGGCTGGCCTAAAAGAATTCTCCCCAGCCTTACAATCCTCCTTGTCTTGTCCACATACGGGTCACCTAAGAGAACCTTCGCGATTGCACCAACATCATCCCCGATCCAGGTTTCTATGTTTATGTTGGTTGCCTATTGTTCAAGTCCCGTTTTCCTCATCCGAAATGGTCTCGAATAAAGAATTTAAACAGAGACTGGATGACCATATCTCTAATCAACTCGTCACTCCTTTCATTCCCATCCACTCGGCAGAATACATACAGGTGCCTATATCAACATCGGATCATTTCTTCTTGCAGTTCAAAGTCTTTGATTTTGCAGACCCCCTAGCAGAGTCCTAACCGCAACCTGAACACCAGCGAGGATGACTGAATCCCCCCAATAATTATTCGCACTCAATAATATCCACATACCACTCCTAAAAAAGTTGTTATGATCTGGGAACCAGAAGATCTTTCCTAAAGGGTGGTTAAATTTTAGGGGCCGATGTTGAATGTGAACCACACCCAAACGTCAAGTTTTTTTTTCAGCATTTCATTTGACGTTTCTCAATTTCAGACTAACTCAATTTGAACCATGGAAAGATACACAATTGAGCAACGTGTTAAAGTTATTCAGGCTTATTATGAAAATGGGCGTTCAAATCAAAATGCATATCGTGCACTTCGTGATTTTTTCGGTCAATTTAATCGTCCAAATGTGCAAAAATTTGTGGACTCGTCAATAAACAGAATTGCTGCATTTGGGTGAGTGATAATCCAAGAGTGATTGTCGAGAAACCAATGCACCCACAAAGACTGACTATTTTTTCCAAAATGAGGCCGGTCATGCAGTTACTGTGAATGTTGTTCGCTATCGTGAGATGATAACGAACTTTTTATTGCTTGAATTGAAAGATATGGATGTGCACGATATGTGGTGCCTCATGCCACACAGCTAACGAAACAATGGCACTTTTGCGCGACAAATTCAATGGTGGCAATGTCAATTGGCCGCCAAGATCATGTGATTTGAAACCGTTGGACTTTTTTGTTTGGGGTTATTTGAAAAAAAAAGGTGTACGTCGATAAGCCAGCAACAATTCAGGAGCTAAAGAATGAGATAAGTTGACACATTAACGGCATAGAACCTCAATTATGCCTCAGCGTCATCGAAAATTTTGACCATCGGATGGAGGTGTGCCGCCGATATTTTGTTCCATACATAATTGAACCATACCATATTATCATAATAAAAAGAAGTGACAATAATTTCCTAAATAATTTGTGTTTTATTCAAAATCAACATTTAACCACCCTTTATATCCAGATCCCTGCAAAGGAACTTAAAACAGTTCTACCGTCCAGTGTGGACCTTTCCGTGTAGTAATGAATTTCATTGGTATCATTCAATATTTCTTCATCCCTCCATAACTCCCTGCCCGAAATACAAAAATCAGGTGGCATATCTTCGATTACCATTTGATGTGGGTATGCCGGCTTCCAAATGATGAGTGATCTCAAGCACCATCTGTCTGTAAGTCACAAGAAAGCCTCATACCTAACCTGAATATCTATCGGTTTGACGGAGAGTATTCTCACCAATGCCCCAACAACATAACTGGTGAGCCCCTCCTATGTTAGATTTCCTCAGGATCGAAGGCATCACACAATAGCGGCATATGTCATTATTGGTCTAACAACGCTTGTGTAAACCCAATGGGGCAATCTTGGTTTCAAGCCCCATTAAGAACCTACTGCCCACAGGGCTTTTATTAAGAAGCTTATTTAATTTACATAGACCAGTATTTTTTTTATTTAAAAGAAATTCATTTTGAAAATGTCTTTCCTTAAATATTTCTTAAAAAAACCCAGATCTTTACTTTGTATTTAATAGGTCAACTTTGACAAATTATAATTTTATTTGTTTTAAGTAATATTCGCCTTATACAAAATTATTCAATAATTTATTTACCAATGAACCCATTTGGCCAGCATTGTGTGAAAGGTGCTTAGCGAAACGCGTTTTTAAGCTCTTTATTATGTTACAAATGTAATGTATTATTTTACACTCGTTTCGTCTAAACACGTATTTAGGATTTAGCTGTAAACGCAGCAGAAGTACACTAGCACTTCGTTCATTTACTTTTGAAGACACAAACATTAAAAATAAATCTTTCGAAATTAACTGAACAATTATCGAACTCCTTTAAAACAACTTACTTAAAATATCAGCAGAAAAAATTAGTTCAAGTGCAGCTAAAATTAATTATTGAGTCAAAATGAAACAATTTATCACTTTAGCTTAAGAACTGATTTAAACAAAAACAACAGAAGAATTTGTTTACAATTGCATTATAACAGGTTAATAAACGTTCGTAATAACTTTTTTATGAGAATTTCATAAGATTTGTATTTAAATTTGTTTTTTATCGAAATACAGGGTTGCATTTTACCTTCTAATCTCCAATCAACATTCTAATTATTTAATTTATTTATTTTAATATTTTACAGCCAACGTACCATACAGGAAACAAAAGGCTGGGATGTTTTCAGAAATCCACCCATTAAAGTAGAAACAGGCTCAACAGCAAATCAAGAATGTCTAGAAATAACTGTAAAAATTTTAAAAATATTTGCCTACATTATTACCTTTGTATTAGTGCTGGCAGGTGGTGTGGTGGCAAAAGGCTGTGTATTATTTATGACATCACAATTACGTAAAGATAAGAGAATAGAATATTGTAATAAAGATTTAGTAAGTATTATTGAAAATTTTAATGAAAAAAATATTAATATTGTAGTATAGTCACATAAATTATGATGCTATAAAATGTTATTTGCTAATATCAAAAGTTTAGGTCAAGTCTTGACAATTGTTGTCCGATCATAAATTTAATAAAAGTGTTCTTTATAACCGAGTTCATTACCGTACCATGGAATGTTAAGATAATTGTTTCAAGAACTAGCTTTGTTATAAATATGTTTGTGTGATATGTCCGTTAAAGCTATCTCGAGCATTCTTGAGTCATTCTTGATAGGACTGATACAAAGCCATTTGCGCTGTGTATCACGTAATACTTTGTTTATATAACGGAAACTGTCCTGTTGTTAACCGTGCTTTTTTAACAACACTATAAAGGTCCATTCATGGCTATGGAGTACTCCAATCCGCAGAATATCATGACATTTCTATTTAAGTGCACTCCACTCTACAGCTTTTAGCATTAGAGCTATTTAGTTCTAAAACCAACAAGGTCAAATCACAGTTATGGAGTACTCTGCAAAGTGGATTTTGCTCCTCCGGAATTGTGAAGGAACCCTTAAGGTTCGAAAGGAACAAAATCCACTATGTGGAGTAGAGTACTCCAGTATTGTGAATCTAGCTTAAACGTGTTTCCAGAGTTGGATTTGTCTGAAAATTGCTACTTCTAGCACAGTACGACAGTGGTTGGTACACATAAGAAATATTCACAGAATATGAAAATAGGCTTAAAATTAAGAAATACGTGTCTCGCCGTTTTGCTGTAGCACGTCAGAATTTTGAGAAAATCGTTTTTTAAGCTTCAAAGGACCGTGGGGGTTCACTTGCAATGTAATACTATTATAAAAAGTTCTATAAGAACAGAATGGGTGAACCGATTTTAATGCTTGAGTCAGTTTTGAAAAGGGAATTCGGATTTTTTTATTAAAAAACAATTTTTTCTCCGCGCTTTAATTTTCATGTAAAGTTAAAAAATAACCAAAAATGTAATGAAAAAATACAAAAATGAATATGAAATCTTAACTATTATTTTGTGTTAAAAATGTTGGTCGTTTATTTTTTCGTGTGTAAGCTGTGCCGTAAATTCCAACAATATTCAGCAAGCATGTGAGTCATGTCTTTTCCTTTAAAACGATTTTCTATTGTAACAATATCTTTATTAAAATTTTCTCCATGCTCATCACTTAAATCACCCAAATTTGAAGAAAAAAAGTTTAAATGGTTGTGCAAAAAATTAATTTTTAAAGACATGTTAACTTTCATTTCACCATACGCCATAATTTCACCTTACACCATAATTTAATTTTCAAGAGGAGGATATTGGCAACAATTTGGTTTCAACAGGACGGCGCTACGTGCCACACAGCTGAAGCTACACTCGATGTTTTGCGCCCTGTTTTTGAATATCGCATTTTCAGCCGCAGAGCTGATGTCGTTTGGCCACCTCGGAGCTGCGATTTGACACCGTTGGACTATTATTTGTGGGATGCCGTCAAAAATAAGTGTTACGCCGACAAGCCAGAGACAATTGACGGTTTAAAGGACAATATTCGTGAAGCCATTGGTGAAATACAGCTGCACACAATCGATAATGTGCTTAAAAATTGGACCGATCGTGTAGGCTACTGCATGGCCAGCCGAGGCAGCCATTTGAATGAAAATTTTCCATTATTAACCGGAAGGATTGTACTTTCAAATAAAAAAAGAAATTTGAGAAAATATTCAGTCGCTTTTTTATAGCATTTTCCAAAAAAAAAAAGTTATTTGGCGGACCCTATACTTGAAAGCTTCACTTTAATGATCCAATGCACAAATGAAACTTCTAATTAATCCTAATTTGATATGTAATGGCGGTAAAAAAACTTTGTTGAACTCTACCAAAGGAATGTGATCGATGCTAAATTGAATTGACAATGTAAACAAGTTGGTCGTTGGCTTAGAACGTTAAGGCGCTGATGAGAAGTATTCACAAAGCAGATTCTACTTTAATTATTGGATTTCAAATTAACAACATTGTATTTTTAATGAATTTCGTACTTTATTGGTTATTTTTTAGCTTTACATGAAAATTAAAGCGCCATCTAGCGGAGAAAAAAATTGTTTTTTTAATAAAAAAATCAAATTTAATTAAAAATTTGATTTTGTCGTACTGTGTAATAGCGATTTTTCAATTTAGAATTTCAAATAAAAAAAACTTAAAGGTGCATTTACAATTTTGGGGTACTCCACTCTGCATAGTGGTTTTTTTTCCCCTATCCTTTTAGTGTATCATGCCATCTTTATTTGAATACACTCCATCTAGCGGAGAAAAAAATTGTTTTTTTAATAAAAAAAAATCCAAATTTAATTTAAATTTGATTTTGTCGTACTGTGTAATAGCGATTTTTCAATTTAGAATTTTAAATAAAAAAAACTTAAAGGTAGATTTACAATTTTGGGGTACTCCACTCTGCAGAGTGGATTTTGTTCCCCTATCCTTTTAGTGTATCATGCCATCTTTATTTTAATACACTCCACCGTCAACTACTCCAGAATTGTGAATGAATCTTAAGTGTCGGCCCATAATAAGAACGCAACATACAACCATTGTTGTTGTGAGAGAAAACGCGCCCAAGATAACGACGTTGGCAGTGACTGCACAAACTGTTATATTTATTTTAGTGTAAAGAGTACCATAGAGATTCTTTACTCTCCAGTAACTACTTTTCTTACTAACGAAACAATTTTTTTTTTTTTTTGTTTTTACATTTTAATTTTATAAGTAAGAACAATAAAAATAAATAATTATTTTAAATAAATTACAAACTTTAAATTTTTATTAACTTTACATGAAAAATAAAGCGCCATCTAGCGGAGAAAAAATTGTTTTTTTTAATAAAAAAAATCCAAATTTAATTAAAAATTTGATTTTGTCGTACTGTGTAATAGCGATTTTTCAATTTAGAATTTTAAATAAAAAAAACTTAAAGGTACATTTACAATTTTGGGGTACTCCACTCTGCAGAGTGGATTTTGTTCCCCTATCCTTTTAGTGTATCATGCCATCTTTATTTTAATACACTCCACTCTCCACCGTGAACTACTCCAGAATTGTGAATGAATCTTAAGTGTCGGCCCATAATAAGAACGCGACATACAACCATTGTTGTTGTGAGAGAAAACGCGCCCAAGATAACGACGTGGGCAGTGACTGCACAAACTGTTATATTTATTTTAGTGTAAAAAGTACCATAGAGATTCTTTACTCTCCAGTAACTACTTTTCTTACTAACGAAACAATTTTTTTTTTGGTTTTTGCATTTTAATTTTATAAGTAAGAACAATAAAAATAAATAATTATTTTAAATAAATTACAAACTTTAAATTTTTATTAACTTTACATGAAAATTAAAGCGTCATCTAGCGGAGAAAAAAATTGTTTTTTTAATAAAAAAAAAAAATTCAAATTTAATTTAAATTTGATTTTGTCGTACTGTGTAATAGCGATTTTTCAATTTAGAATTTTAAATAAAAAAAACTTAAAGGTACATTTACAATTTTGGGGAACTCCACTCTGCAGAGTCGATTTTGTTCCCCTATCCTTTTAGTGTATCATGCCATCTTTATTTTAATACACTCCACCGTGAACTACTCCAGAATTGTGAATGAATCTTAAGTGTCGGCCCATAATAAGAACGCGACATACAACCATTGTTGTTGTGAGAGAAAACGCGCCCAAGATAACGACGTTGGCAGTGACTGCACAAACTGTTATATTTATTTTAGTGTAAAAAGTACCATAGAGATTCTTTACTCTCCAGTAACTATTTTTCTTACTAACGAAACAATTTTTTTTTTTGGTTTTTACATTTTAATTTTATAAGAACAATAAAAATAAATAATTATTTTAATAAAAATTTAGAAAGGACCTTTCTTATATTGTTTATAGAGCCATAGAATATAGTATGTTAATTCTACTCATCAATTTTACTCCCTCCTTTACTTCAATTGAATTTTTCTTAATTTTTATGATCCATTTCAAACATCATCTTCTTTCTATTTCTCTTTTCAGGGTCGTGATAAAACATTTGTTGTAAAATTACCAGAAGAAGAACGTATAGCATGGATATGGGCATTAATTATAGCATTTTCAATACCTGAAGTTGGTTCTCTAATACGTTCAGCGCGTATTTGTTTCTTCAAGACTTTTAAAGTTCCCAAGAAAAGTCATTTTCTATTTATGTTCATCATGGAAACTTTAAATGCATTTGGTACTGCCCTCCTAATGTTTGTTGTTCTGCCACAATTGGATGCCATCCAAGGAGCTATGTTAACCAATTGTTTGTGCGTGGTACCCGGTGTATTGGGTTTATTGTCGCGCACTAGCAAAGAAGGCAAACGTTTTGCCAAAATGTTAATTGATTTAATAGCCGTAGCGGCGCAGGTTACCGGTTTTGTTATATGGCCTCTATTGGAGAATCGTAAAGAATTGTGGGTTATTCCCGTCGCCTGTCTAATGATCTCATGTGGTTGGTGGGAAAATTATGTTACATCACAATCTTCATTTGGTTTAATACGTGCCATGGGTAGAATTAAAGATGATTTGAAATATACCAGATATTTCAGTCATATGTTTTTATCCATATGGAAAATATCACTCTTCCTATGTTCGGTATTATTGATTTATTGGATTCAAGGTGAAGAACCAGGAAATATTTTCAGTATGTATAGTGATGCTTTTGGTCCACATAAAATATCCGTAGATGAATTAGCCACTTCGTTGACTAATAGCTTGCCGGATACCATAGATGCTGCCAATATTGATAGTATTGACATTGAGGCTTCCTACAATACCGTAGTTTATGTTTTATTACTACAAGTCTTTTCAGCTTATATTTGTTATATATTTGGCAAATTTGCTTGTAAGATTTTAATACAAGGTTTCAGTTATTCCTTTCCCGTGAGTCTAACTGTACCCATAGCCGTGTCATTGCTGATAGCTGCTTGTGGTATTCGCATTGATGATCCCTGCTTCTTCCATGATACCATACCAGATTATTTGTTCTTTGCCAGTCCTTCCAATTTTAGATTTAATGATTTTGTTACAAATCAAATGGCATGGGCTTGGATATTATGGTTATTATCACAGACTTGGATTGCATTGCATATATGGACTCCTAAATGTGAACGTTTGGCTACAACGGAAAAACTATTTGTGAAACCCATGTATTGTGCATTGTTGATAGATCAGTCGATGGCCATGAATAGAAGGAGAGATGATCAAGCTGATGTGAAAACTGAGGTATGTTATTATTTTAAAGCTTATATACAAATTTCAAGGAATCTGAAAGACTTGTCAAGGCATCCAATCAGGGAGTCAAAACACGTGTTGCTCGACTATGCATCAAAAAAATCTTTTAGAGAAAACTATATTTAAACTGGAGAAATTTTCAGTGGAGTCGACTTTTTACGAAACCGTATCCACCGTTTCTTTCGTTTCCGCGTTTATAAACAGTCGTCCACATAAAAGAACCTTTTGAAAAATGATATAAAATGCAGTAAACTTAATTTCTTTAGGTATAAAATATTATGGCTTTTTTAGAATAAACGAAAATTCCCATTAGGATTTCATTCATGTGATGCCGCGGCTGGCTTCGCAATAGCTCATCATGGTTTCTGGTTCTATCACGCGAATGGTTCGGATGATATTAGCTTTAACGGTGTGGATGATTAGGGTTACTCGCATTGCATTGGTTTTTAATGGCACCCCACAAGAAAAAGTCTAAAGGGGTCAAATCGCAGCTCCGCGCAGCCAATTGACATCATCAAGACGGCTGATTACTGAACTTAGTTCGCGAAAATTCGATTGTTTAATGAGCTGTGTTACATTGTGCTAAAACCAAAGATTATACAAATTCATATATTCCATTTTAGTCCATAAAAAGTTCGTAATCATGGCTCTGTAGAGCTCGTCGTTGGATAAAATGGCGTTTTCAGCAATGATGCCCCAACTCTAAAATACACACCTAACTATCACGCTCTATGGATGAATTGGCTTTTTGACAATGACGTGAGGTTTTTACAATCTCTAGATGCGGCAATTTTGGTTGTTAACACAGCCGTCGAGATGAAAATGCGCCTCGTCAGAAAAGATGATTTTTCGGCCAAACTTAATGTCCGATTTAAGCTTGTGAATGAGCCAAACTAAGAAGCCGTAACGAAGTGGATGCTCGTTTGCCTTTAATTGCCGAAATTTTAAAAATTCTAGAGCCTTCAGAACAGGCCGCTTTTTTCCCCAATATTATATATTCGAATTTTTTTAAGATAGCACTGAACCTATCGGGGTTGATTTCTTCCCTGCGGAAAAAAGGGGTCAGTTGGGAATTGTGACCTGTCCCGGGATAGGTGAAAACTGAACCGGTTTCGAAAAAACATATCACGAGATAGGTGAAG
Source organism: Eustalomyia histrio (assembly GCA_949748255.1). Taxonomy (NCBI): domain Eukaryota; kingdom Metazoa; phylum Arthropoda; class Insecta; order Diptera; family Anthomyiidae; genus Eustalomyia; species Eustalomyia histrio. Next base: position 235,513,084 of record OX456523.1, read on the forward strand.
AGATCACCGGTTCCTAAAGTACCTATCACGTGACCGGTTTAAAAGTCACGACATGTCCTTTTAGATCAGTCCTGTTACATGTCACAGAGGGCAATTGATCCCCTCCTAGGACAAGCCCATGTTAAAGTGATCGGTTCCGTGACCCTATCACAATGTGACATGTCCTGGGATAGGTCCTTTTCCCGCAGGGTTGTTAGTGGTATTAAAGAGATATATTGTGATCACCGCTATCCAACATGCCAAGATTCCATAGGTTATAACTGGTCTAATGATGTTTACATTTAATGGATAATAGCGATTTCAGAAATCTCCTTATTCCTAAGAACTTCCTGCAAGTGTAAAAGAATATAAAGCCTTTTCGGTTTTTGTGGAATTGACTCTTAGACCGTTCCGCCTGTACTGTATTTAAAAAAAGCCTACATATGCGTTTAACGTATATGGGAGCTTAGAAACCTTAAGAAGAGTGACCTAAGGGGATACACGAAGTTCATAAAATTTTCATTTATTTCCCACATGTTACCGAAACAAGTTTTTTTTAGAATTTTAAGGTAATCATTTTTTAACAGAGCCTATTATCCAAAAAATCTTAAAAAACCGTTACAAGGTTAACAGGTATGGTTCACTGACAAATCATAACCGATTAATCAGAATGCACAAGAGGCATTTTATAAACTCTAGTTCATTTGTTCCCAGCTGATGAGCAGGCAATAATAGCTTTGTTCATCAGTTCCTTGAAATTAGTCCATTATAAGCGCAATCTCATCAATATCCATAGTACCCACTTATACCAGACATATTTAAAAACTATTTAAATCATGTAATTCCCTTTATTATTTTATAGGATCTATCGGAACTTGAGAAAGAAAAAGGTGATGAATACTATGAAACCATATCGGTACACACAGATGGTTCTGCCATACAAAGTAAACCAACGATTAAGTCATCAGATCATATTACCCGAATTTATGCTTGTGCCACTATGTGGCATGAAACTAAAGATGAGATGATAGAGTTTTTAAAGAGTATTATGCGTATGGATGAAGATCAATGTGCTCGTAGAGTGGCTCAAAAATATCTAAGAATTGTAGATCCAGATTATTATGAATTTGAAAGTAAGTTGGGAGTAAAATCCTTATAACCTTACACCTCTCTCCATAAAATATAATTATTTCTATATTCCCAGCACATACATTCTTTGATGATGCTTTTGAAATATCCGATCACAGTGATGATGACATTCAAGTAAATCGTTTTGTTAAGCTCTTGGTAGCTACTATGGATGATGCTGCTTCGGAAATTCATCAGACCAGAATACGGCTAAGACCTCCCAAAAAATATCCTACACCTTATGGTGGTCGTTTGGTATGGACTATGCCGGGAAAAACTAAATTTATTGCTCATCTTAAGGACAAAGATCGTATTCGTCATCGTAAACGCTGGTCTCAAGTCATGTATATGTACTATCTGTTGGGTCATCGTCTTATGGAATTACCCATACCGGTTGATCGTAAAGATACCATTGCCGAAAATACTTATCTTTTGACATTAGATGGTGATATTGATTTTAAACCAAATGCAGTAACATTGTTGGTGGATTTGATGAAAAAGAACAGGAATTTAGGTGCTGCCTGTGGTCGTATTCATCCGGTGGGCTCCGGTCCTATGGTATGGTATCAATTGTTCGAATATGCTATTGGTCATTGGCTGCAAAAGGCTACTGAACACATGATTGGTTGTGTACTTTGTAGTCCCGGTTGTTTTTCACTCTTCCGTGGCAAGGCCTTGATGGATGATAATGTTATGAAAAAGTACACCACGCAGTCGGATGAAGCCCGCCATTATGTACAATACGATCAGGGCGAAGATCGTTGGTTATGTACATTGCTGCTGCAGCGTGGTTATCGTGTCGAATATTCGGCTGCCTCTGATGCCTACACTCACTGTCCCGAAGGTTTTAATGAGTTCTACAATCAACGTCGTCGTTGGGTACCCTCCACCATTGCCAATATTATGGATTTGCTGGGCGATGCCAAACGTACAATTAAGATTAATGACAACATTTCATTGCTTTACATCTTCTACCAAATGATGTTGATAGGTGGTACTATTCTCGGTCCCGGTACAATTTTCCTTATGTTGGTGGGGGCTTTTGTAGCTGCCTTCCGAATAGACAATTGGACTTCTTTCCATTACAATATTGTACCCATCCTGGGCTTTATGGTTGTCTGTTTCACATGTAAATCGAATATACAACTATTTGTGGCACAGGTATTGTCAACAGCGTATGCACTGATTATGATGGCTGTCATAGTTGGTACGGCTTTGCAGTTGGGCGAGGATGGTATCGGTTCCCCATCGGCCATTTTCTTAATAGCTATGACGGGATCGTTTTTCATAGCGGCGTGTCTACATCCGCAAGAGTTTTGGTGTATTACGTGTGGTCTCATCTATCTGCTCTCTATACCTTCTATGTACTTGTTATTGATCTTGTATTCGATCATCAACTTGAATGTCGTATCATGGGGAACTCGAGAAGTTGTGGCGAAAAAAACTAAAAAAGAATTGGAGGCGGAAAAAAAGATTGCCGAAGAAGCTGCCAAACAGGCTAAACAAAAGAGTATGTTAGGCTTTTTACAAGGTGGTGTTGGCAGCAATGGTGATGAGGAAGGCTCTGTTGAATTTTCTTTAGCCGGCCTCTTTCGCTGTATATTCTGTACGCATGGCAAAACTTCCGATGAAAAACAACAACTTTCAACTATTGCTGAATCATTGGATACAATTAAGAACCGTATCGATAGCATAGAACAAACCATTAATCCCCATGAACATCATGCACATCGTCATAATCGTAGACGTACAACATCCAGTGGTTCCAAGGATCATCATTTATTATCTTCTGTAGCTGAAAAATCTGGAGATGAATCAGAAGCATCAGATTCAGAGTCTTCGGTAGAACCAAAACAAGAAAGAGATTTCCTTACCAACCCCTATTGGATAGAAGATCATGAGCTACGTAAAGGTGAAGTGGACTTTTTGTCAAGTTCTGAATTACAATTTTGGAAAGATTTAATTGACAAATATCTGTATCCCATTGATAATGATCCTATTGAACAGGTAAGATTTTTGGTATTAGATTATAAGGGAGTTTAGCTTAAAATTCCCTTTAAATATTTTTGAAATGTGGATTTAAACGTACACCATTCAATTAATTAAAAATATTCTATTTCAGCTGGATGAGAATAGAGTAAATTAATAATTATACAAATATTTATAATACAGGAATTATGTTGAAAAGATTTTAAACAAATATCAAACAGGGATGAAAAAGTTAACTTCAATTTGAAAATCTAATTTATTTTATTTGAAAATTCATATGGGCCGAATTTATCATTAACGAGTTATGCTGTAGTGAAAAATATTTATTCACCTGGACATTAATAAGTTTCAAAATTAGTCATAGTTTGCGTTTTATCACTGATGATCAAATCAAAGTTGAAAAATTTCATTTTTTTAATGCTACTACTGCAGCCAGTGTTGTTGCCTCTATAGGAGTAGACAAAATTACTTCGAGAAGTGGGGGCACCTCACAGATTTTGTTTTTTCCCCAGATAGTACTTTTTAAGGTAATTTGAAAAAGTTTTCGCGGAAATGCCCATATCTGGAATTATTTTGCAATTGTGGTCGGATTTTAACTATATGTACACCATTGGAAAGGTAATTAATATAATTTTAGATGACATTTTAAGCCCAGAGAAAAAAATTGCACTTTTTTATTTCGTACAAATTTTTCATTATTTTAATGAATTATTTTTATAACATCTATAAACGGCTTCATAAAGACATTATTAAAACTATTATAAAGAACCTATGAAAAAAATAAAAATTTTAAATATCAATTAAAATATTTCATACAAATAATGAATATTTTCATTATTTCTATGAAACTTTCATAATATTTATGTTGAAATTATTGAATAAATTGCATACACTAATTGAAAATATAATAAGATCAATGATCCCTTGCATTAAAATTGATTTAATGAAACATATTTTATTGATTCATGGAAACCATGATTAAATTCATTAATACTATGCACAAAATTCTATCAATGTAGATTTTTATTTAAAATAGTGTTTTTTTCTATATTCAAAAAAATTGCACTTTTTTTATTTCGTATGAATTTTTTCAATATTTTAATGAATTATTTTTATAAAATCTATGAACGGCTTCATAGTCTTTGTTAAAACTATTATAAAGAACCTATGAAAAAAATAAAAATTTTAAATATCAATTAAAATATTTCATACAAATAATGAATATTTTCATTATTTCTATGAAACTTTCGTAATATTTATGTTAAAATTATTGAATAAATTGTATACACTTATTGAAAATATAATATGATCAATGATCCCTTGCATTAAAATTGATTTAATGAAACATATTTTGTTGATTCAAGGAAACCATGTTTAATTTCATTAATACTATGCACAAAATTTTATCAATGTAGATTTTTATTTAAAATAGTGTTTTTTTTTCTATATTCTAAAATTCGTTTAGTTTTTCATGGTTTTAATTATCATTTCCTTTAAACATATAATCCACTTGATTGACTGGTGATAAAACGCAAATTATGATGATATTTTTGAAAAAAAAACATATGAAAACTTAATAAAGTCTAGGAGAAAGCATACCGTAAATATTGCATGAAGAAAAGATTTAATTCTCAAAAGTATAGATTTTGAAAATTTTAGATTTTAAAATTTATAGTTGATTTACTCGTCGGCTACCACAAGTTACTATAACCAAGTATTGAAGATATAAATTGTAAAATTTTTGAAAATGACATTTTGTATCCTCAATACTGGGTAATTATAGATACGGATAGACAGAGATGGTTAACGTGTCAATAGAAAAGGGAATACATTACGCAGGACTACTTATAAAATAAGATGATAGGCACAGCTTAGATTTAACTATTTATTTATTTATTTTTAGTTTATACATCCAAAAAAATCAACTAGAATTTAGAAAAATTTAATAAATTTTCTTTAAAATTAAGAAACAAATTTTACTTAAAATTTGGTCAAAATTTTAGAAAAATTTTACTATTGAGAACTAAATTTTTATTGAAAAACAGTAAAATTTCCTTCTAATTAGTTCACATATCATCTTTAATTTAACTGTTAGTTAGGAAATGTTTTCTTCGTTTTGAGAAAAATTGTATTTTATTTAAGTTCATTAGATCATTTTTTTTTGTACTAAAAACTAGAACTTAACTCCCTTAAAACAAGAAAATATTTTCTAACATCAAGTTAAATAGCACTTCTTTTAAGTGAAAATTATGCTTAAATTTTATAAAAAATTTTCAATAAATATGAAAATGTTGCTATGGTAAAGGTAAAATTTAAATTAAATTTCATTGGCAAAAAAGTAAACAAATTAAAAAAATGCTTTTCAGTAAAATATGCTGAAATGTAATAAATTGTGACAAAGTCAGATCCTTTTTGTAGTTAATTTATGAATCTCCTTGCGAGAATTACAAAAAGGGACGTCCTAAGTGACACACGCCATTTATAGCCAAGGAACACTGGGGGTCCTTTGTCTTCTTAAATTAACTAATTTAAGGAAATTGATGCAAAAATACAAATTTTCACAGTTACATTTCTTGTTATTATTGGAAAATGGAAAAATGTCATAAGTTTATTTTATGACATTTTTAGCTTAAACTTTAATTGACATATACAAATTTTCACTTTTTTGATTATTATGTGAAAAAAATAATAAGAGGCACTAACTTCGATAAATATAAAGTTTTTTGCCGTAATGTATAAAATGTGCTTGCAATATTTTGCATTGTAGTCAACAGAGAAAATTATTACATAAAAGCGAAAATTCGAAATTTGTAAACCTTTTGCTAACAAAATTTTAAAATATATTTTAACCTACTTTAAGTTCAATATTTAAGACTGTTAAGATTAAAGATAGCCACATGAGAGATTTTTAACTCACGCACGATCACAAACCAAAAATTACAATTAAGCATGATAATTTTTTTAATGGATACTTTAATTTGTTTACTTTAATAATATTTTTTCTTTAAAATTTTCAAAATTAACTAGTTTGTTTCTAATTTATATTTTTTTTTTTTTGGAAAAAAATTTAAAAAAACTAAATTTTTCCTCGATTTAAGAAAAATTTACCCAATTTTTTTTTAATTTATCTAAAGAAATTTTTTAGGAAAAAAATCCTAAAAAACTTTTACTTGGAAAAATAATATTTTATAAAAATTTTTGCTTAAAAAAATTTTTTTAATATAACATAGGGAAAAAATGTATTACTTTTTGTTTTCAATTACCTGAACTAATTTTTTGAAAACAATTCCTAAAAATTAAAAAGGGATAGACTTAAAAACTGAATTTAGGAATGGCTTTCTAAAATTTAATTAATTTTATTACTCGCGAAAAAAAATTAACATAAAATAAATTTAAGTACTTTCTCATTTTGAATTAGACACATTTTTTGAACTAAATGGGAGTAAATTATGTTTTAATTTTTCCTCGAATTACTTAATTCATCTGATAAATTTTTTAAGGAAAAAAATTCCTCGAACTACTTAATTTATCTGAAGAAATTTTTAAGGAAAAAAATCCTATACTTAAGTTTATTATTTCTCAAAAATAAAAATAAAAAACTTTTATTTGGAAAAAATAATATTTTATTCAAAATTTTGCTTAAAATTTTTCCCCAGTTAATCATTTTCTAAAATCCAAAAAAAATTTTATATTATAACAAGAAAAAATTTATTACTTTTTGTTTTTAATTGACTGAACTTATTTTTAGAAAACAATTCTTAAAAATTAGAAAGTGTTAGACTTAAAATTGAATTTAGAAATGGCTTTTTAAAATTTAGTTAATTTTATTACTCGCGAAAAAAATGGACATACATTAAGTTCAAGTACTTTCTCATTGTAAGTTAGACATATTTTTTAAACTAAATGGTAGTAAATTATGTTTTAAAATTTTTTTTTAAACTTATTTTTATTATATTTTAGTATGAAAGTTTTTTAAAACTAAGATGTTTTTCTTAAAAATTGATAATTTTTTTATTTAATATACTTGTTTTTTTCCTAAAATCAGGAAAAATTACTTAGGAAAGATATGAACTATTTCTGAGTATATAAACTATTTCGTTTTTACTCAAATTTAGGATGTTTTAATCTTTTTAAGAAAAATTTTTCTGTTTTAATAAAATTTGACTTAAAAAAAAAATTTAACTATTTTAAAGAAAATTTTTAATTTATTTTTAGTTCATGTCTTTTTTTTAAGTGTGTTTAGTTATATGTATGAAAATGTATTTTTAGTTGACTCGAGATCATAGGAAAAGTTTTTTTCAAATGAAAAATTTTTTTCCCTTATTTTTTTTAATTTTAGTTATTTTATCGTGTAAGGGGCGCGTAAACAAATAAATAAAATCAAAAAATTACAAAATTGTTTATTATTTGACGTATTTTTAACACTGTTAAAAAGTGTGCACACCTACAACTTTACGGCACGCCACTTATTTTAATAGAATTACATAACGAGTGTAAAAATGTATTTTTAATAGTGAATGTTTCTGTTGATAAATTACATCACAAGCAAAGTTGTATTAAACAAATGAAAAATTTTTGTAAAAATATCTAATAAAAATTAATTAAATAAAAAATATTTTAGTTAAAATAGGGCCTGTTCGGAAATGCATCACTGCATCTGGAGTGATTAGTTTGCGATGCTGATGCGAATCAGCTGATGCTGATGCTTAGTTTGTTGCGCAGTTTGTATACAATTTCGAACGCATGAGCATTAAAATGGAAAAGTTAATAATAAATTTGTTTTGTGAGTTGGATGAAAGTAAAATTGATTGTAAATTGAGCAATTTACAAAAAAAAAAAATAATTTTTAAAGTACAAAAAAAGAAATTTATTGTTGAAAAATATATGGGCCGAGAAAAGGCGCATTTCAAAAGTCTTGTAAGTAAATTAAAAAATTTTCTGTTGTTCCTTCGTCTGGGTCAAACTAGGGTTTTTCTCTTTCATTTTTTCTAGAATTCTGCCCCATAACACAGACTTTTTTTCCTTCCAGATGCAAAATCCTCCTCCATGTCCACACGAACACTAATTAATAATTTATTAAATTTGGCATCAGCCTTGATCCTAAAAAATACAAAAATAAAAATAAATTGAAGAAAAACATTAAATAAATAGCAAATTTTCTACTTACTCTTGAATTGCATCAGCCATTTTTGTAATGCATGTTTGACATTTTTTTGCGCATCATTTGCTTTAGTGATGCTTTTTCGAACATCTGGCATTTACAGTGATGCCAACATATTTTTTTTTTTTTTAAGTATTATTTTTTCGAAATTCGAAATTTTATTTATTTATTATTTTTTATTTCCAAAAAGATATGCTTTTACGAACGCGATGCGCATCAGATGCAGCGCAGTGATGCATTTCCGAACAGGCCCATATTTAAAATTTAAATTATTCGAATTGTTTTAGTGTTTAGTTTAATTTGACAAACTCTACTTATTTGATGTTAATTTATGGCGCGTGGATTTGGACAGGATCCAAAAAAAAAAAACCCTGTTTCTTCACATAACTTTATCAAAAAAAAAAAAAAAAAACTAACAAAATAAAATTTTAAATTTTTTTAGGCAAGAATTGCTAGAGATCTTAAAGAATTGCGTGACTCGTCGGTATTTGCCTTTTTCATGATAAATGCTCTATTCGTATTAATTGTATTTTTATTGCAATTAAACAAGGATAATATACACGTTAAGTGGCCATTTGGTGTACGCACAAATATAACGTACGATGAATCCACACAAGAGGTAAATTTTTACAAGGGATTTCGAAGAGATAAACGTCAAACAAAAGGATTTCTTCTAGGACAAATTTGACGTTTTCTTGCTGAAATCCCTAATGAGCAACAATACTAACCTATTTTTTTTTTCTTTTTTTTTCTCTTTCTTTAATTTTTGGTATTAAATTTTGGAAACTTAATAAAAATTATAATTTGTAATAAAAAATAAAATCAAATTAAATAAATTGCTTTGTGCGGTGATGTGCTGCTGTCTGCGTATTTAAAATATTTTAAAATCATATTAAAATTAGGCTCGCATTGCAGCTGATCTAATTGAATTGAGGAATAAATCAGTCTTCGCATTTTTCATGGCAAATGCCTTGTTTGTATTAATTGTATTTCTATTGCAATTGAACAAGGATAAATTGCATATTATTTGGCCATTGGGTGTTAAAACAAACATTACCTATATTGAAGAAACTTCAGAGGTTTTTATACAAATAATAATAATAATAATAATTATGAAAATTTTTGTTATTGTTTTCTTTTTTCTGTTTAATACTTTCTGTATTGTTCTCCTTAATATATTTCCCAATACAAAATATCCTGCTCGCCTTACTACTTATCTAATAATAATAATTTTTTACTACCCTACTACAATGTAACATATTGTTGATGGGAATTTTAATCTCTTAAAACACATACCACATAATTTTTAATACATATATTAAAAATTCTGTTCATGTTTCTGACACTGTTTTTTCCCTCTCCCAAATGACACTGTTTCCTGTGTTGCATATTGTTTTTTTTTGTTGTTGTGGGTTTAAAAGAAGCAAACAAAACTAACACTTAAACTGTGTTTATAATTAATTATGGTTTGTTTATGTGTTAATTTGTTAACTTTACTTATAAATATTTATGTACATAATTTTTTCTTTTTAATTTTGTTAAATAATTTTACTTACACAAATTTTGGTTGGACATTGTTTATAAAAATCCTAAATATGTATGTGTTTTTTTAGATTTACACAGGAATACATGTATGTACGATATTGTACAGATCAGTTTAAAATTGGTATAATAAAATTGTTTGGAATTTAAGCAAAAAATTATTATTTTTAATTAACTAAAAGTTGTTTACTTGCAATATTTGCAATTATTAATATAAAGCATAGTAAGTTGTTTATCACGTGAACAAATTTCACTGGGGGTTAAATCGTAATTTAAACTGTGAAATTTTTTTATTTTATTTTATAAGAAAACCACAATCACAAGAACAAAGATCAATTTTCACCCGAAAAATAATAGTATTGAGCAGGGATGGAAAATATGTTTTCTGTTATTGTACCAACCAGACAAACAAATTGTACTTTTTCGATCCTCACGGTACCAAAATTTTTTCCGCTTTTTTTTTAAACAATTTTATCGTATTGAGTCAGTCAGATTTGCTTAGACACTAAAAAAAGACTTAAAAAAAATTAAATTGACGGGGTGAAACAAAATTTATCGTTAATTTTATGTAGTCATATAATTACCACAAAACTTTGTAAAATTTTACTCTAATATTTATAAATGTCATACCTTTTCTTTCTGTGTGTCCGCTTCCCTTGGAGGGCAATTCAACCTATTCAGGATTTGCTTTTAAAAAATTTAAAGTCATTTAATAGCTTTTTAACTATAATACACTTTTCTGTTTTGAGAAGTAATTTAAAATCAGCTGTTCAATGTTGCCACTTCCGAATATTTTAGTACAATGTGTATGCAAACATTTGATACATTTGATGTGACACCAATTTAGAGCCGGTTCAACTTAAAAAAACTGACTTTATTTTTTACTTTAGTAGCTTAATTTAAAGTTGCTTTTAAAAAAGTCGACTCTATGTTATGTTGTTTTATCAAGTTATAAGTTGAAAATTTTAAAAAATTTCAAATTGTACTAAATGAGCCGCGGTAGTACCACGGTAAAAATGTACCAAAAAAAGTACAATTGTACCATGTTTTCCATCCCTGGTATTGAGCATTAAAACTCTACACAATTTTTACGTGAAAAAAAAATATTGGGACCTTAAATTTATAATGAGTCTTTTTCAAAATTTACGGATTTATAGTGCAAAAAATATTAAAAAAATATATATATATATTATACAAAGTATGGTCCATCGCTGGCCACAACTATTTCTCATCTGTCTGGCAATTTCCGAATACTAGCAGAACGACTCTTCGTTTAAGGCAATCCAATCATCTACCCATTTTTGCATTTTTCATATAAAATAAACTTATGCAGGGACAGGCCATGTGTCGTCGACCGGAACAAGTAGTAGTGGGAATGCGCGATGTCTGGTAAATAAGACGGTGTGGCCGAGTGTTGTCATACAGCAAAATCACTTTGCTTCACTGCGGTTTAAGCCCATGAGTTGAGTCCGAAAGCGCTTTCCTGTTTAAACAGCTCGTAGTAGATCGCGTCTCGCTTTGCAAGGGGAGTTCGAAGGCTGTCCGGGTAAAACCCATGGCTATTTGCACTTGGGTTTGTTGCAATGGATCAATATTTCATCGACAGCTACAATGCGATGCAAAAAACCTTTTCTTTTTGGGCGATCGAGGAGTTTTTCACAAGCGAAAAATCGCCTTTAGGCGTGGCGCATCTTCAACACCAATGACACCCAGTTTACTTGCTTTTAAATCAATCTCACGCCTTTTAAGCGTTTGACAGTCGGCTCATCCACTCCCAATGATTCTGACAACTCCTGAAATGTTTGGCGTTTATCTACATAGAGCTATGATTCCAATTCTTCGTCTTCAAACTTTTTGGTTTGACCTGGCCGTTCGAGCTCAAAAATACAACTTTTAAAGCGACCAAACCACCTGGGGCACGATTGATCAGATGGTGCATGCTTGCTGTAAGCTTTTATTAATCGATCGCACTTTTTTTCGAGGCAATATTTAGTATTGTTGTTTACATTTCAACTTAATGACACAAACCCGTGACTTTTCGAACATTCCTCGTAGTTATATGAAATGCAACACTGCTCCCATCAAGTACCACCTGTTAATAGACTATTGTCAAATTTTGAGCAAGTTCCGTCATTTACTTTGTTCAAAACATACAACCTCGTGGATTTTTTTAAGAATGAAAAAAGTGAATTTCGAGTGCTCATTAAACATTATTTTTTGCGAAAAAAAACCGTCAATCAAACCAAGGAAAAGCTTGATAAATACTATTAGAACTCTGCACCATCGATTTCAATGGTAAAAAAGTGGTTTACTGGGATTCGTTGTTGTGGCCTTACAGCCAGGAAGATGCCGAACGTTCTGGACACCCAATTGAGGTCTCTACACCCAAAAAAAAGGAAAAAGATCACGATATTGTGTTGGCCGAGCGGAGATTAAATGTGCGATAGATTGTGGAAGACATAGGCATCTCACATGGCTCAGTGGTTTCAATTTTGAGCGATCACTTGGGTATGAGAAAGCTTTCCGCAAGATGGCTGCCGCGTTTGCTCACAATCGACCACCAACGGAATCGTGTGACAGCTTAGTTTCCATGGCAAAAATCCATGAAGTAGACTACGAATTGACCCCTCATTCGCTTTATTCTCCAGATTTAGCCCCCAGTGACTATTTCCTATTTCCAAACCTTAAGAACCCAGCAAAAAAAAAGTAGCAAAAGAAGAGAAAAAAAAGCAGTGATTTTGATTCCGCTGTTGTGAAAATTTGGATCGGAACCAATGATTTTTACATAGGGGTGTCATAGGGTGGAAGTTTTCTTTTATGATCCTTTTTCATTGCACCTAAAGCACTTCTTATGGTTTAGTGAAAAATTAAATCTTTTGTTCTTCCCAAATAAATTTTGAATTTATAATTTAGATTTCAACAGGACATGATTTAAAATCTCATTTTTATAAGTTGTGAAAAATAACTGCCTTAGAAGAGAAAAATCAGAACTAAGCGATACTTTAGAATCAATGAAAAATTAATTCCTTAAGAATTACTTCCATTTATTTTTGCTGGGAAATGGCTCGGTGGAAAGAGATTTAGCTCCAACGATAAAATTATTGATCAAACAAATGCCTATTTTATGGAACTCTAAAAATCCTATTTTTTTGGAAGGCATACAAAAATTGGGAAAACGCTGGACTAAGTGTATTGAGCTAATAGGAGATTATGTTAATTTTTTTTTTTTTTTTGCAAAAAAAACTGTGTTTTATTCAAAAAGTCATGCACTTATTGACCCACCCTAATAATAAAAATTATTAAGATAATTCTCTGAAAACTTTTTATTTTATTTACAATTAACATCATGCATTATGGTTGGACCACCCTTTATAATGTCCCCCTTCCTCCTTCTCCCCTCCCTCATAACCACCATTCGCGATATCAACACAATGTCCTCCATTTGTATGGTTCCTTCCCTGAGTATTGATTCAACGCAAACAAATATATCCCTTACTTTAGCCGACGACTTTAAAAAAATGTAAATAACTTTTAGATTAATATAAAATTTTTATATGAAAATAACTCAAAGCATATAATTTTTATTAATGCTTTGGTGAAGTTTAAATGCAAACAATTATGTAATTAACAATTCAACATAATGTCATCATACATCAAACAAAAACAAGGGCATCATTTTCATTCAATTCCTAAAACAACCAACATTTTTTTTTTCGAGCTTAACATGCTCTTTACAACTCCCCCAACAATAGTTTTCTCAGTCATTCACATCAAATCAACACAAAACTACTATGTGTGGTGGTTTCTACAACAACATCTGGGAGTGAGTGTTCCAAATTAGCACAACAATAATACGACAAGCATTCAATATCACATACACACGGCACATAATAATAAATACATAAATGTTCAATTTAAAATGTATATTCTCTCATGGTTTCATGAAACATCAAATTACTCTTAAAAAATATTGTAACTAACAAATCGATATAAATTTAATACAAACTATATTAATAATAATAATATTATATTTTTTTAAACTTAATTCCTTCTGAATACAGGTTCATATATCCAAGGAATATCTACAATTGGAACCCATTGGTTTGGTATTCGTATTCTTCTTTGCATTGATTTTGGTAATACAATTTACAGCTATGTTGTTCCATCGTTTTGGTACTTTGTCACATATTTTGGCATCTACCGAATTGAATTTCTTCAAAAAGAAATCTGAAGATCTATCACAAGATGCACTGATAGATAAGGTAAAATTATTGCAGATAATTATTAATTATTACATGTTGTTTAAAATAACGGTATTATGTCTCCTAAACTCTTTCAGCATGCTGTGGAAATAGTTAAAAATCTCCAACGTTTGCAGGGCATAGATGGAGATTATGATAATGATTCCGGTAGTGGTCCAGATCGTATCGCCAGAAGAAAAACTATACAAAATTTGGAAAAAGCCCGTCAACCCAGACGACAAATTGGTACTTTGGATGTAGCGTTTAAGAAACGTTTTATGAAATTAACTGCTGAAGCAGAAAATAATCCATGTAAGTTGAGAAGGAATAAGAAATCCACATCAAAATATCTTAATTTGTTTGTATCTCTTGTAAAGCAACTCCCATTCTAACAAGACGTTTGACTATGCGTGCTGAAACTATAAGAGCCTTGGAGGTACGCAAAAATTCCGTTATGGCAGAAAGAAGAAAATCCGCTATGCAAACTTTGGGAGCCAAAAATGAGTACGGCTTAACTACTGTATCAACTGTATGTGAAATGTTGCATAAATTAACGTTATTCGAATTTTAATTTTGTTAATTTTTATTTTTTAAATTACAGTTAAATAATAATGGTGTTATTCCGAATATTCGTAGTGGTCGAATTTCAAATGCTGGCATTAATATTAAAGATGTTTTTAATGTAAATGGTGTACCTTCTGAGGTAAGTTTTTCAATGTTGTCAACACTTAAATGGTGATTTAATTATGACTTGAAATAAGGACTTCAAATGACTTTAGTATGATGGAGAATTTTTTGGAAGTTGTTACAAAATGTCAGCTTATTGTTAGATTATAATTGCTTTGACCCACCGACTGTTTTTGACAGAAGTAAGTTGGGAATGGATTATATATAATGTAAATATCATATTTCTGATACCCAAAACCCGTTTTTAGATATTTTGACCATGTGCGAGATGGCTAAATAAATTTAAAATATTCCAACAAGCAATACGTTGCGTTTACGTACCGTTTTCGGTCATTCATAAACGGCATCCAACTCCGTTTACGTACTGTTTTCTGGATACGTAAACTAACCAGAAAGCGGATTTTAAGGAACATCAAAACTGATTCGTATCCGTTGAAATACCGTCAATGACGGACCTTTTATGGACCGATATATCGTATGAAAAACGGACTTGTCCGGTAAAAGTCCGTCAATGACGGACCGTTCACGGACCGATATATCGGATGAAAAACGGAGTCGTCCGTTGAAAGTCCGTCAATGAAAGATCGTTTACGGATCCGTATTCGGTCCGTATTTGTACCGTTTTTTCAACAAAAAACGGATTTGCGTAAATGCCTATTTTTTCAAAATCATAAAAAAATAAAATCAAATATTTAATTTAGTTTTAAATGGTGGTACTTACGATATGATGTAGCACAATGCAAATTTGCAATTTTTTTCACAAAATCTATTATCAATTATACAATCCGTTAATGTTCAGTTTACGTACAGGCTTTGACGGAGATGTATTTTCGGACCGTAAAAGTACAGTAGAAGCAGGATTCATGAATCCGTACGTATCGGGAGTCTGTAAAAATGTTTCTTGGGATAAATTGACAAAAACGTTTGAAATGTCTTCGGAAATTGTTTAAAATGTATTTCAAATTTTATAGAAATTTGGAAACCTGAATTAAGTTTAGATTTTACTTAGCCAATTTGCACTCACCCTTTGTATCATATCGGAAGTATTCAGTATCGAGTTTAATCTACCTGTCAGTTTTACATACAAAAATTAAAAAAATGTAAATCTTCTTAACAGTTTTTCTCGATAACAACTATTTGGCGTATAGGTCAAACCAATAATAAGCTGACGTTATGACTACGCTTAAAAATTTTGTCAGTTGCTACTAAGGAATTTATTTAAAAAAACACAGGATAGACCGAATGCAAAATCAAAAGTCTAAAATTTCAGAAGCCTCAGCTTCAGAAATTGAGGTTCAAGTTTCGCCATAAAAATCGCCCAAATTTCCTGATTCCTAGGTCTGATCAGATATGGCCATCAAATTTATCACACATGTCTTATACTGTACAATCAGATCTGGATCAATTATATTCAATTAGATCCAAAAAGATCTAATTGGTATACAAGTTAATAATGTCGATATATTTTTTTTTTGCTTGAAAAATGCATTTATTATAATAACAAAATGAATTAATACATTATTCAAAGTATTGTTCATCATTAGCCACTACTTCTTACCATCTTTCTGGTAGCATATGGATTCCGCTCCAAAAGAACTGCTCCGGTTGTGAGGTAAATAATGAATCAAGCCAATTTCTGATACCCTGTTCTGAAGCGTATTCCAGTAAGGGAGTTCTGCATCGATCGAAATAAATGGTAGCCAGATGGGGCAAGGTTTGTGTTAAAAGGCAAGTGAGCCAAACCTTCCCATCCACTGTTTTCCAAGTTATTTTTGACTGGTCTTGCAACATGTGGCCGAGTGTTGTCATTATGGAAGATTATGGCCTCGTGTCTGGTCGAATATTCTGGTCGTTTTTCGTTGATTGCTTTCTTTAAACGAATCAATTGCATTCGGTACAGGTCCCTTGTGACCCTCTGACCAGATTTCA
Source organism: Eustalomyia histrio (assembly GCA_949748255.1). NCBI lineage: Eukaryota > Metazoa > Arthropoda > Insecta > Diptera > Anthomyiidae > Eustalomyia > Eustalomyia histrio. Next base: position 235,529,740 of record OX456523.1, read on the forward strand.
ATAGCTTTTAATAAAAACACCCTTCTGATCTCACCAAATACAGAGCATTACCTTAGTGCCATGAATATTCGGCTTCGGCGTTGATTTGGCTGGTTGGCCGGGCTTTACATATAACTTTTTGCGCTTGAGGGCTATCATAATGTATCCATTTTTTATCACCAGTAACAATACGATTCAAAAATTACTTCTTTTTGTAACGTTTAAGCAGCATTTCCAACATGCAATATCGCCTTTCAACGTCTCTCGGCTTCAATGCATATGGGACCCCATTTCCTTACTTTTGAATGAATCTTATAGTTTTAAACGTAGGGAAATGGCTTGTGGTGTGACTCCCAATGATAATCCAAGTTCTTCTTGCGTTTGACAACAATTTTCGTGGAGTAATGCTTCCAATTCCTCATCTTCCAACTTTTTCGACTGACAGGCCTATCCTTGTCTTCTGTGTCGAAATCACCACTTTTGAATCGCTACAAACCTTCGTTCACAAGTATTTTAAGTTGGTGCAAGTTGACCGTAAGCTTCTACCAACAATCTATAACTATCAGCAGCCGTTTTCTTCAAATGAAAAAAAATTTTGCAACTTTCCCGCAAAACATCTTTTTAGGCACAAAATTCGACATTATTATAGCGATTGAAAAAAAATGTGTGTTTACATTTTGACGTCTATCGAATACGGAATTATATTATCCTTCAAAAAACCATATTTGTTATTATTGACACAAACCATATGTGATGGTTATGACATCTGTTGTCCAAATCGACATTATTAACTTTTATACACAATACACAATTATTCAGATATTTTGCATCAGTTTGCTGTTTTTTTAACACTTTAAATAACTACATGTTTATATGTTTTAAGGTAAATGACTTTTTCGCCTATTTAACTACATATACCTTTGTTTTTACTGTAATTTTCAGTAGATTTTACCGACAAAACACTTTTCAGTATATAAATAAATAATTTAATTAGAAGTTTAAAATTGTTTTTTTTTTCATTTTATATTTCTTTCAGCAAATCTATGGTTCCAATGGTGGTGGTACCATTAATCAGGGTTATGAACATGTCACTGAAGAAGGTGATGGTAACTCATTGAGATTAACCACCAGAAATCCATCACAAGTTACTTGGGGTACTAACAGCAACAATACAGGACGTTTATAAGGACACAATTTTTTTAGGACAAAAATTATTTTAATTTAAAACTATTTAATTTAAAGAAAAAAACTGTAGTTTCCCATGTAAAAATCGAAATATATATTAACATACATGATCAAACATGGGCTTGTATATGATCATACATGGGCATACATGGTCATATACGTCCATACATGATCTCATATATGATCATATATCTTCGGATCCGAAATTTGAGGGTATATGGTGATATATGTGCATATATTATCATACATGCTCATATATTACTCATGTATGCTTGTATATGATCATATACGTCCATATACCCGAAGATATATGATCATATATGAGATCATGTATGGTCATATATTGAACAACGTATGGACGTATGCCCATGTATGATCATATACAGGCCCATGTATGATCATGTATACTCATATATATTTAGATTTTTACATGGGTTTGTAAAAAATATTTTTTTTTAATTATTATTTGATAAGCATTTTAATTTTTAGTTGTCACAACTTTAAAGTCTTCCAGATTTTCTCACTGCTTAATTTGCTAATATAATTTGTCAGTTTCTTTTGACATTTTTCCTGCCTTTTTCTACTGCCTTTTTTAAAACATATTATATAGTAAATAGTATTTTTAAATTTGTATATAATTTTAAATCATCAAAATATTAGATATCTTAATAATGAAATTTAACAACGAATATTTTTGTTATTTTGTAATTGTATAACTGAAATATTATTAAGCTAATCACACTGCCGCTTTAATGCTCTTTCTAAAAAAAACACATTATAAATGACTTGATCGTCTTAAAAATTGTTGTAACTGCAGTTATTTTTTTTTTAGTTAAATAATTTAATTAAGAAGGTAGTTATTAATATTTTGAATCAATATATATGTTTTTTGTAGTAGATAATTAAAAATTTGCTGTAAAGTTTACAACAATACCAGTGTATGATCCTTAAATAAAATACTCATCTAATGTGAATTATGGAAAAGAATAAATAAATAAATTATTTAATAATAAATTGTAATTATATATAATTAAATATGTTATACATACATAAATATGTTTTATATGTTTAGATTACTTAAATAAATTTTTAATTTACGCGTATCTAAAATTTTTGTTTTATTTCGCTTAACGTTCTGCCTAAACTGCTTTGCTAATTGAATGTGGAGATACTTTTTGAAATTTCCATTAATAACTGCAATCATAAAATTAAGTAGAATTACAGTTAAATTAGCTGGATTTGCAGTTGAAAAAGGTGTACACTATATTTGCATTTAAATCAACAGCAATTTGTAGATATTTTCAACTGGTAAAAATAAACTGGTAAAAAAAATTCTAATATACGTTCAAATATGATCATATACAGTCATGGACAAAAGTCAACATACCCACAACATTTCTCCTAAAAAAATAATGATGCAAATTCTCTTTAAATTCCTTTTTATTAATAAAAACCAAAAAAAAAGCAAAAACTAGAAATGCAAAGAAAAATACACAAAAAAAATTTACAATGACAAAAATGTACATACAGCACCATATAACATGTTATATGCCAATTTATGATAACGGAAAAGTCCCGTTTTGCCATTGGACGATTGTTATATGTATCAACAAAAGTACCACTTATAGTTTGAATTGCAAAAAGTGCACAAGTGTTATTGAAATGGGTCCAAGGAAAGAAATATCGCGCGATGTTTAAAATTTGGTTGTAAAATTAAAAAGTGAATCCAAATCTTATAGTGAAATTTCAAAAATTCTTAATTTAAGTCGGTCGACAGTGCAAGCTATTATAAGAAATTACAATAACAATGGCAACTTCGCAAGCAAACTGCGCAGTGGACGGACGCCCAAGGAAACTAGTTGGTAGGACAGTCAGGTTCATTCTTAAGGAAGTGCAAAACAATCCGAGAATGGATTCCTTGAAGTTAGCTGAATCCATTGCTGTAAGATCACAAATATTTATACATCCGCGCACTATATAAAGAACATTGTCAGCAGAAGACCACACAGAAAACCTCTGATATCAGAAAAAAACCGGAAACTTCGCATACTTTTTGCGAAGAAGCATTGGATAAGGACATAGACTTTTGGAAAAGGGCTCTGTTTACCGACGAATCCAAATTTAATATATTTGGCAGCGACGGAAGGTAAAACGTATGGAGAAAACCCAATACAGCCTTGAATCCAAAAAATGTTGTTTGCACTGTTAAGCACGGTGGTGGCAGCGTGATGGTTTGGGGTGCCGTAGCTGCTTCTGGAGGTGAAAAACTGTCTTTTATCAGTAGAAATATGGACCGATTTCAATATAGGGATATATTAGCAGCCAATTTGAAGCAATCGGTTGATATGTTAAACCTGGGATCAAGTTGGATATTCCAATAAGACAACGATTCAAAACATACAGCCTTAGTTGTCAAAGACTGGTTTCTTCATTATGCTCCGAGGCAACTGCACACACCACCACAGAGTCCTGATTTAAATATAATTGAACATGTTTGGGACATTTTTGAGCGAAAAATTAGAATTCACAGCATCACAAGTGCCTCAATGCTTAAAGAGAAGCTGCAAAAGGCGTGGCAAAGAATAACACCTCTGGAATTGGAAAATTTGGCGGAATCTATGCCCAGACGATTGAAGGCCGTAAAAGATGCAAACGAAGGGCCAACCAAATACTAAAAATATTTGTAATAATAATATTTTATAGATATTTTGGTGTTTCTTAACACTGTATGTACACTTTTGTCACTGATGTCATTTGGTTTTTTGTATATTTTTATTTCACTTTTCTCTTTTTGTGAAATTTTTTTTTTTTTGTTTTTTATTAATAAAAATGAATTTGAAGATAATCTCCATCATTAGTTTCATATACAAATTATTGGTACTAGAGATTTAGAAGAAATTGTGGGGGTATGTAGACTGTTGTCCATGACTGTATATACATTAGGGGTATAACTTTTTATATGTGAAAAAAATTAGATGCCCCCACGATATGGGTAAAGATAATAATAACGTTTTTTTTGAGTCATTTTTCCATTTTCTAAAATATCACATTATTTGCGATTTCTTAAAATATATTCAGAATATCCTCGATCAGTTGCTGACTTCATTAAACTCAAATAAAAGTTTAGTTTATGTAAACATTAAAACTATCAAAACATTATAAGACTAAAAGTTCCTATTGCCAGAAATTAAGCAAAATTGATGACAATCTGAATATTAAAAAAAAAAATCATCAAAACTTGAAACTGTTCGATTTTGTTAAAATTGTTTACCAAATTTCTATACAACACAATGACACCCAGGTGAAAAAGTCAAAAAACGTCTTCATGACGGCTAAGCGACATGTCACTTTCAAAGCTATAAATATAAAAATGTCAAAACGACAAATCACCAGGAGGTCAATAAGATGAATACTGACATATAAGGTAGTCATTACTGACATTTCCAGCATTGGTCAAAAAGTTGTCATCGCCACTTAAATAATAATAAAATTTAAATCGCCGTCACGGCAAAGAAATTTATTTTTATTTTTTTTTATAGATTTATGAAGAAAATTCATGTGATACTAATTCTTATTATCCCAGCGAAAACATGATACTGGCATATCATAACTTTATACATTACTTTGTAATGAGTACTCCTTACATTCAGCATTATTTTCAAAATAATAATAATAATGTATTACCTATAATATGTTACTTATTTTATTATTTTGAATTAAATTGTAATGAGTCATTGTTAATAGTAATTTATGAATTAAAAGAGTTTAATAAAACAAATTAACATGTAAGTGAACAGAAAAAAGCTTACAAATTAGTTTAGAGTAGAGTCGAATTAATTTATTTTAACTTGTTTGTGTTATAACACATTTTATATAGGGTGATCCATTTCGAGATACTTTTTTCAATAGTCTTTTTTTGACAGATCACGTGTGAGTCGTGTCATGCTGTCATGTTATTTTTGTTTAGTATTGTTTGGCATTTCATAATGGAAATACTTACGTCTGAACAACGTTTACAAATCGTTCAACTTTATTACGAAAATTCACGTTCTGTGGGGAATGTGTTTCGTGCACTTCGCTCAACTTATGGTCAACATAATCGGCCTACTGAGCGTACTATTCGCAACACAAACAAACAAAATTGCCGCATTTGGGACGAAGAGCAAGCTGAAGAGATTCAAGAACTGTCACTTCATTAAAAAAAACAGCGGTTTGGTGCGGTTTGTGGGCCGGTGGAATCATCGTTCCATATTTCTTTAAAAATGATGTCGGTTATCGTGCCATGATAACCGACTATTTGATGCCTGAAATTGAAGCTCGTGATCTCGGCGACATTTGGTTCAACAAGACGGCGCCACTTCCCACACATCGCATCAATCAATGCATTTATTGAGAGAACACTTCGGTGAGTACATAATTTCACGTTTTGGGCCGGTCGATTGGCCACCAAGATCGTGTGATATCACACCGTTAGACTTTTTCCTGTGGGGATATGTAAAGTCTAAAGTTTATAAGGACAAACCCGCTTCTATTCAGGCCTTGGAGGAAAGCATCACGCGTGTCATTCGCCAGTTACCAGTCGAAATGCTCGAACTAGTAATCGAAAATTTGAAACATCTGCGACGTAGCAATGGCCAACATTTGATAGACATAATCTTCAAAAAATAAATGCCAAAGAATGTTCTTTGAAATGATAATAAACATTCCCCAATAAATTTGAATTTTCTGTTTTTTTTTTTTCTTTAAAAAATTATAGAACCTTGAAATGGATCATCCTATATAATTAATTTTGGCATTCAGATCACGAATATGACAAACTAGATTATTTTGGTTCCGAAATATCCTTTATATGCAATTTTAAAGAGTAAGAAAATTTTTGAGTTCAAATTTGGAATCAGGTGAATAATCTATAAAAATCAAATAAAAACTACTTGAATTTCAATGCACACAAACAATTTTTAAAACTTAGGAAAAACTTCCTCTGTTTCACCTCTGTAAGAAATGGTGTAAACCAATTCCAAATATCTTGATGTTTCTAAAAATTAAAGGAATGAAATATGTCCTACAAAAATTGTGATGTGTTCCAAAAATTATGCAAAAATATATATTTATTTATGGATTTGTTGTGATCCTATTGACTCTGAGATCATATTAATCTGTAACATTTTTGTTGATGAATAAAAATATATACGGTAAAATACAAAATTTAAATAACTTTTCTATCGTTTAGAAAAAAATGGAAATTAGGGGGGGGGGGGGTCGAAACAGAGATTCCAGAAGTCACTGCTAGAACTTGACGTCGGAGTCAAAAGTGATCAAAGTAGAAAATGTAGCTAACTAAAAGCGCGGGGTCAAGAGGCGTGGCAAAAAAAAATTTTTAATATCGTCTTCACATTAAATTTAATTCTAGGGGGTGACCGGTTCAAGTTTTTGTTCGACCCAACTTACTATACAACCTAAAATTTTCCTATTGGTACCATTTTAAAGGTGAAAACCTTACCTTCAAAATGGCGTCCTAAAATATTTTTTTGTATTAAAAGGTTAGAGGTCACTTTTTTAGGTTCAAAATCAAATTTTTTTAAATTTTTTTAAAATTTTCTATACATTTGTGGCAAAATTTTAATGTGTAGTCCCTGAGTTATGAAGGAAAACGTGGTCGTAAGCAAATTTTCACCGACGAGTTCATATGAAAAATCCGAATGCTGTGCGATTTGAGCTGGAATTGCCCATTAGCACGAATTCATTAGCCTTAGGAAATGATAATGCTGGAGAAATTTCATTACCCAATATATTGCAATGCAACTTTTTTGGCCTAAGTATTAGTGAAGTAATGCTTAAGAGATATCAATCCAAGTATGACAAAAAGTTTTAAAATTACTTGGAAAATTTTTTAAATTTTATAGAAATTTGTTTAACCTAAATTTAGTTTGGATTTTATTTATCTAAAATAATAAAAACTTTATAATTTCTTGTAATTATAAGTTATTTATTTTGTGAAAATTTGCAATTAAATATACAATTTTACAAATTTTTTATATTTAATTACAATCGTTTTTATATCTGAAATATTGTTCAATTTTATAACGTTTTTGCTTTTACTACAAATCTACAAATATGAAAAGTGATGCAACATTTGAATGCATTTTAACTGAAGAAGTACTCTTTACTTTTTAATTAACAATTTTAATTACATTTTGGATATTGGATAACCTTGGACACATCAATAAAAATAACTTATAATAAACATTATATAATCCATTACAGCCACCATATTTAAACCTTTACATGATTGCCCTTTTTAGCTGCAATTGGTAATTTATCACCTTCCAAATACGGATTTGGAGCACCAGGTGCTGCAGCAAAACCATATAACTTCTTGACAGGAGCATTGGAGTTATCAATGCCATTGTCATTTTGAAATTGATGCATTAAAAATTTCTCCATAGTGGAAGCCATTTCGCTATTACCAGAACTTGTGTCTTGACCAGCACAATCAAACATATGTTCACTATCGCAGGTACATTCTTGAGCTGCCTGATATTCGCGACTGAAAAGAGCGGTATTTTCAAATTCCGAAATGCATCCATCACTATCATCGTAGCCATGAGGACAGGGATTGGGTGGATTACAATAGGCTGGTAAACTGGCATCGGTTTTAATGAGGGCGGGAAAATGATTAGGAGCTTCACCCATACCACCCGATACATATTGATGACCCCACAAAGAACTATGTTGTAAAAATTCTGGATCACGTATCGAAGGATTAGAGCCACCTGAAAAATCATTACGGTATTCATAATCCTGAGGTATGTTTTGACTGGATGAACGTGAAACCATATCTAATCCTTTGGGTAAATCTGAATCCATGTCAAAGTAGTTACTAAGTGGATCATTCTCCTTATCCATACGATTAAGAAGTTCAGTTAAAATGACGTCAGCAAAAATACTTTCCTTTGCAATCGGTGCATAAGCCTTAATATTTTGGCCAGCAGTTATAGCCATAAGCAAACAAAGAAATTTATAGGCCATATTTGAGAAATTTCTAAAGAAAATAATAATAATAATCATTTTTCATAAACTTATACACTTTTTCTAAAATCATTAACTTGCAAGTGTTTTCTTTTTGCATTTTATTATTGTTATACAATTATTTTAAATTTAATTTTACCTTTTATCGGGAGAATTGAATTGTTTACTGTTATCTTTTCGTTCGTTTATCGATTTTTCTACGGAAGTGGATTTTGTATGTTATTTAGCCAGCACAACAAGTTGTAATGTGTATTCGTTTCAATGTTGCCAGCACAAAGTATTACTGAGCTCATAAAATAAATACAGGGAACTATCAATAATGTGAACTAATTTTCTTTTATTTTAAGTTAGTTCATCATGTTTTTAAATTTGTCACGTTTTCGATTGTCAAATTTTTTAAGGCCCGTTTACTTATCACCAAAAAATTATTATTTAGCAAATCTTTTTGCTATTTACATTTTACAAATTACAAAATTTTTACAGAATATTTACAAAATTTTGTTTTTAATTTCAGAAATAATTTTACAAATTTTTGAAAACCGATTTGATAAAATTAGGAGAAAAAAATGTACTAATTTTAAAAAAGTGGATATTGAAGAAAGTGTTATTTCTTATTAAAACTTACACCTACAAACTCAAATTGCCTTAAAATGTTACATAGATTAAAAAAAGAGATCGCAAGTGTATCTACCAACTCATGTCTAAATATAGACATCCACTTAAAATAGCACTAAAAAGTTTTTTTTAGTTCTAAAAATCAGCACTAAAAACAATGAAAATTTTACCTTGAAAGTAAAACAATTTACTAAAATATTTTTCAAAACAGAAATTACTAAATTAAAACAAAATCAAAAATTCGTTTATGTTTTTAAAATTTTTAAGCCTTTGATTTTTTTTAATAATTTCTAAAATATTTTTAAAAAAAAAATAAATAAAATAAAAAAAAATTTTAATGCTCGATAAAGAAAAATAAATTTGAAATTTTATACTAATATTAATAATATCTAGTAAATTTTTTTTTGCTAATTTTAGCAAACAGATTTTAAAATCCACTTTACAAAAAGTTTACTAAAATTTAGTAGCGGCAGCTAATTTTTCTACAAATTTCATTGTACTACACGCTAGCAGACATGTGTGCTAAGATTAGCAAAAAATACAAAATAGCAAAATTTCCCGTAATAACAGCAAAATTTTCAGTTGCCATTACAGACTTTTTTTTGATGAGTGTACTTTAGGGTTTACTTTCACTCAACATGGGCAATACTTTCTATTTAAATGAGCCTACAGATTCCTCGCAAAAAACTCAAGATTTAAAGACCTGATTGTTTAAAAAGTCTCAAATTGCTTTGAGGCACTCTGAGAAAATACTTTATACCGTTGAACGCAGTAGACCACTTAATATTTCACTAAAAAGCAGCAGTCTTTATTCTTATCAATAAAAGCTATAAATTTATTGATCGAAGCGAATAACTGAATAATTAATTTTCGTTATTTATGTATGAATAAAACCCTATCCGGTTAACCGGCAGTGTCGAAACACTACATTACAGACTACACAGACAGGTGAAAAATGACACATGTCAAACAAGAATTTTCGAACCGCATGGTTATTTTGACATTGCAGTGATTTCTAAAATGAGATAGAAAATAGAAATTGATGTGTACCACCGCAATTTTGACATTTCCTTTTGCTCATTTTCTAGTCGCCATTTTAATTCAATCAGCCGTTTCCTGCACTCACCAAAAAAAGTCTTTAATGGCAACTGAAAATTTTGTTGTTATTACGGGAAATTTTGCTAATTTGAGACCAGCGCTTTTTTTTTTGCTAATTTTAGCAACACATGTCTGCTGACGTGTAGTACAATGAAATTAGTAGCCGCTACTAAATTTTAGTATACTTTTTGTAAAATGTCATTTAAAATCTGTTTGCTAAAATCAGCAAAAAAAAATTACTAAATATTAGTACAAAATTTTAAATTTATTTTTTTTTTATCGAGCATCAATTTTTTTTTTTTTTATTTTATTAATTTTTTTCAAAAAATTTTTTTATAAACAATTAAAATAAAAATCAAAGGCTTAAAAATTGTTAAAACAAACGAATTAATCATTTTGTTTTTATTTGGTAATTTCTGTGTTAAAAAATATTTTAGTTATTTTTTTTTACTTTTAAGGTAAAATTTTAATTGTTTTTAGCGCTGATTTTTAGAACTAAAAAAACTTTTTAGTGCTATTTTAAGTGGATGTCCTATTTTCAGACATGAGTCGATATATTCACTTCCGATCCCTTTTTTTAACATTTTAAGACAATTTAAGTTTTTAAAATTAGTAAATTTTGTTGCTAATATAAGCAAATCGGTTTTCAAAAATTTGAAAAATAATTTCTTAAATTAGCAATAAAAATTTGTAAATATTCTGTAAAAACTCTGTAATTTGTAAAATGTGAATAGCAAAAAGATTTCCTAAATAATAATTTTTTTTACTAAAAATCAGTACAAAAATAGTAAAGTGGGATTGACAACCGTTTACAAATTTTTCTGCTAACTTTTTTTTTCTGAGTGTGGCTGTGTAGTCTATATAATACACATTGTTATTATGGCCGTTATAGGGTTATGACCGTAACCTCAACTTCCCAATTTTTGGATTATTAGAGTCAAAAATTATTTCAGTTAGATTAAATTTTGTAATTGGCAGCAAAATAGATTGAAAAAGAAAAAGCATATAAAAATATTTTTATTTAATTATTCATTTAATTAAAATTCAAAATATAGATGTCTCGCGCCAAAAAAAAACAAAATTGTGCCATTAAATTATTTGAAAGGATATAACAAATTTTATATTTAATAATCAGAGAAGACAAAAAAAAAAGCAAAATTTAATGTATTTAAAGCAAAAACATATTGGCAGAAAATAAGCGAAAGTAAAAAGTTGAGAAAACACACATTTTTTTTTTAAAAAAAAAGAACAAAACTAGCAGAAAAATATTTTTTAAACAAGCAAAAGTAAAAAGTTGGGGGAAAACGCTCAAAAACATATTTTTTTATTTAATAAAAACTACTTTAAAGCTATAAACTGGATAATCCAAAAAAAGCAGAAAAAAGCAAATATTAGTGAAAAAGCAAAATAAAGCAAAAAACAGCAAACCCGAAAAATTTTTGTACTCTGGTAATAATTTTTTTTATACTTTTGATAAAGAAAATTTAATATTGAACACATTCAAGATTTATGAAATTATTACCCTTAATAAAACTGGGGGTAATGACCGAAAAATCTTGGGTCATAATACCCAAACTCAGAAAAAAAAGTTAGTAGAAAAATTTGTAAACGGTTTCAAATCCCACTACTATTTTTGTACTGATTTTTAGTAAAAATTATTATTATTTAGCAAATCTTTTTGCTATTTACATTTTACAAATTACAGAGTTTTTACAAAATATTTACAATTTTTTTTTGCTAATTTCAGAAATTTTTTAAAACCGATTTGCTAAAATTAGCAAAAAAAATTTACTAATTTGAAAAATTTAAATTGCCTTAAAATGTTTTCTTTTACTAATTAAGCGTAAAGAGCTTTATTTACAACAATGGTGTCTTTGGTGACCCCCACTGAAATTTTCCGGCAAACATTTTCGTGGAATATTTCAATCCTTAAATGTCCTTTTTAAAGGATATTTTTTGATTTTCTCGAAAAAAGGGTCAAATTGACCCATAAAAAGACCAGTTAGAGGGTTAAGATCTTCCACAAAAATAATGCTCATACAATTCCACAATACAACTCCGACCGTCAGAATTCTCTCAGACATTAACTTACAGCATTTTTTTCATTTAGTATAATGCTCCCTTCGACCGAAAAATGAAAACTTTGACCCACTGTAAAAAAATACTCAGACGTGCTGAACCATAAGTTTGTTCTACAAAAATGATCTACTCAACATACCCTTTCAGAATTATAGGGTCGCTATTCTGTTCCAAAAATGCTGTTGGACGGTGTATTTAGTAATTTTTTTTGCTGATTTTAGCAAACAGATTTTAAATTTCACTTTACGAAAAGTATACTAAAATTTAGTAGCGGCTACTAATTTTTCTACTAATTTCATTGTACTACACGTCAGCAGACATGTGTTGCTAAAATTAGCAAAAAATACCGCTGGGCTCAAATTAGCAAAATTTCCCGTAATAACAGCAAAATTTTTAGTCGGCATTACAGACTTTTTTTGGTGAGTGCAATGCGAAAGGTTATCATTCCCATTTTTTTTTTTTTTTTTTTTGTTTCCGGAGAGGGTTCTATAATTTATAATTTTTCGATCCTTATCTCCCAACACGAAATGGGGATAATGTACGTGGAGGCAATGTCCGGGCCGTGTTCAAGTAAATAAAAAAAACTAATTTTTGTAACTTAAATTTATTGAAATGTTTACATAACTTTGTTATAAAATCAAAACAATTTATATTTTACCAAGCAGATTTATAATACATATATATATATATATATATATATATATATATATATATATATATATATATATATATTTTTTTTTTTTTTTTTTTTTTTGTTAAGTCTACTGTTATGGGGAAA